>OX578147.1:72581805-72819305 GCA_951213105.1 Amaurobius ferox
TTTACGCATAATTTTCATGCAATTTTTCTATATATTGACAGCTTAGATTTTCTGCTATTTATGTTTGTATGATATACACGAAATTAGATTGAAAGTCGTATCTTACTCGTCTCGTTCATTGCATATGAAATACATGTGATAGAGTTTGAATTTTAATCCTTGATCTAGTACCTGTTTACTGGTTATTAAAAAAAAAGTGGACTATGTTAGCTTATCGCTTTCTTTGCTTTCCCATAGATTCATACATGGTTTAATATGATATGTAGTTATACATGAAACAGTCCATGATATCTGGAATATGTAAGCATCAATGCCATTGAATTTCATCATGGAGTGGCAGCTTAGATTTTCTGCTATTTATATTTGAATGACTGTTTTTGTTAGTATTTGATCCCATACTTAATACTTTATTTTCGGTATTTGTACAAATATTATCATAGAAAAGGACATTGCTTGTTTTTCTGATCTATAGGTTCAGATTTATATATGTGTGACTAAATATGTCTTTGGAATATATGAAAAGATCTAGGTTTTATTCTCATTATTTTCAATACATTTTTGATACATTGGCAGCTTAGCTTTCCTGCTATTTATACATCAAAAATAATAATTTTCTTCTATTTATGTGTTATTGCAAAATTGATTTGATTGTTGAATACAGCTTGTCTCTTTCTTTGCATACTAAATGCCAATTTAATGATAGGGTTTTGGAACTTTGTCTAATACAATATATTCTGCTTTTGGTTTTTAGTGGAATTAGCAAATTTGTTTAACAATTTGCTTTATTCTCTTTGCTATAGTTCCATACATTTATCGATGATATTTGTTATATTTATGGAAACATTCTTGATATTTATACTTGCTCCATATGAGTACATTGAAATTAATTTCATCCGCATAATACATGCAAGAGATCTATATTTTTAATCGTTTAATTTTCATTAAATTCTTCTATATATTGGCAGCTTATCTTTTCTGCTATTTATATTTGTATGATATACACAAAATTTGTTTGAAAGGTGTGTATAGTTTGTCTTCTACAATGCATATTAAATACAAGTTTTAGAGTTTGTATTTTAATCCTTGATCTAGTACCTGTAACTATGCTCATTGAAAGATAGGGTTTTAGAACCTGATCTAATACAATATATTCTGTTTTTGGTTTTTAGTACAAATAGAAGATTTGTTTATCATTTTACTTTATTTTATTTGCTATAGTTCCATACAGTAATCGATGAGATTTTGTATACTGAGAGAAACATTCTTTGATATTTGGACTTTATCCGAATGAGTACCTTGAAATTTATATGTACAAAAATTAGTTTAGATTAGTATTTTACTTTCTTTCTTTTCGATAGGTGAAGAACTTATACTTATCTCTAGATTCAAACACAGAAACACAGAGTTATCTAATACAAATTGAATAGGGATTTTTTAGCATAATTTTCATTCAATTTTTCTGTATATTGGCAGCTTAGATTTTCTGCTACTTCTGTTTGTATGATATACACGAAATTAGTTTGAAAGGTGTATATTACTCGTCTCCTACAACGTATATTAAATACATGTGTTAGAGTTTGTATTTTAATCCTTGATCTAGTACCTGTTTAATGGCTATTAAAAAAATAGTGGACTATGTCAGCTTATTGCTTTCTTTGCTTTTCCATAGATTCATACATGTTTTAATATGATATGTAGATTTACACGAAACACTCCGTGATATCTGGAATATGTAAGCATCAATGCCTTTGAATTTCACCATGGAGTTGCAGCTTAGATTTTCTGCTATTTATATTTAAATCACTGTTTTTGTTAGTACTTGATCCCGTACTTAATAC
Organism: Amaurobius ferox; assembly: GCA_951213105.1. Classification (NCBI taxonomy): domain Eukaryota; kingdom Metazoa; phylum Arthropoda; class Arachnida; order Araneae; family Amaurobiidae; genus Amaurobius; species Amaurobius ferox. Next base: position 72,583,644 of record OX578147.1, read on the forward strand.
CTTATTTTCGGTATTTGTACAAATATTATCATAGAAAAGGGCATTGCTTGTTTTTCTGGTCTATAGGTTCAGATTTATATATGTGTGATTAAATATGTCATCGGAATATATTAAAAATCTGGGCTTTATTTTCATTATTTTTAAAACATTTTTGATACATTGGCAGCTTAGCATTTCTGATATTTATATATCAAAGATAATAATTTTCTGCTATTTATGTGTTATTGCTAAATTGGCTTGATGGTTGTATTCAGTTTGTCTCTTTCTTTGCATTATAGATGCTAATTTATAAATAGGGTTTTTGAAGCTCATTTAATACAATATATTCAGGTTTTGGTTTTTAGTACAAATAGCCGATTTGATTAGCGTTTCGCTTTACTTTATTTGCTATAGTTCCATACAGTTATCGATGAGATTTTGTATGTTAGAGAAACATTCTGGGATATTTGGACTTTTTCCGGATGTGTACCTTGAAATTTATCTGTACAAAACCTAGTTTAGATTCGGATTTTGCTTTCTTTTCTTATCGGTAGGTGAAGAACTTATACTGATCTCTAGATTGAAACACACAAACACAGATTTAACTAATACAATTTGAATAGGGATTTTTACGCATAATTTTCATGCAATTTTTCTATATATTGGCAGCTTAGATTTTCTGCTATTTATGTTTGTATGATATACACGAAATTAGTTTGAAAGTCGTATCTTACTCGTCTCCTTCAATGCATATGAAATACATGTGATAGAGTTTGAATTTTAATCCTCGATCTAGTACCTGTTTACTGGTTATTAAAAAAAAAGTGGACTATGTTAGCTTATCGCTTTCTTTGCTTTTCCATAGATTCATGCATGTTTTAATATGATATGTAGATTTACACGAAACAGTCCATGATATCTGGAATATGTAAGCATCAATGCCATTGAATTTCACCATATAGTAGCAGCTTAGATTTTCTGCTATTTACATTTAAATGACTGTTTTTGTTAGTACTTGATCCCGTACTTAATACCTTATTTTCGGTATTTGTACAAATATTATCATAGAAAAGGATATTGCTTGTTTTTCTGGTCTATAGGTTCAGATTTATATATGTGTGATTAAATATGTCATCGGAATATATTAAAAATCTAGGCTTTATTTTCATTATTTTCAAAACATTTTTGATACATTGGCAGCTTAGCTTTCCTGCTATTTATATATCAAAAATAATAATTTTCTTCTATTTATGTGTAATTGCAAAATTGATTTGATTGTTGAATACAGCTTTTCTCTTTCTTTGCATACTAAATGCCAATTTAATGATAGGGTTTTGGAACTTTGTCTAATACAATATATTCTGCTTTTGGTTTTTAGTGGAATTAGCAAATTTGTTTAACAATTTGCTTTATTCTCTTTGGTATAGTTCCATACATTTATCGATGAGATTTGTTATATTTATAGACACATTCTTGATATTTGGACTTGCTCCATATGAGTACATTGAAATTTATTTCATCCGCATAATACATGCAAGAAATCTATATTTTTAATCGTTTAATTTTCATTAAATTCTTCTATATATTGGCAGCTTACCTTTTCTGCTATTTATATTTGTATGATATACACAAAATTTGTTTGAAAGGTGTGTATAGCTTGTCTTCTACAATGCATATTAAATACAAGTTTTAGAGTTTGTATTTTAATCCTTGATCTAGTACCTGTTACTATGCTCATTGAAAGATAGGGTTTTAGAACCTGATCTAATACAATATATTCAGTTTTTGGTTTTTAGTACAAATAGCAGATTTGTTTAGCATTTTGCTTTATTTTATTTGCTATAGTTCCATACAGTAATCGATGAGATTTTGTATACTGAGAGAAACATTCTTTGATATTTGGACTTTATCCGAATGAGTACCTTGAAATTTATATGTACAAAAATTAAATTAGATTAGATTAGGATTTCTGTTTATATTTGAATGACTGTTTTTGTTAGTTCTTGATTCCGTACTTAATACCTTATTTTCGGTATTTGTACAAATATTATCATAGAAAAGGACATTGCTTGTTTTTCTGGTCTATAGGTTCAGATTTATATATGTGTGATTAAATATGTCATCGGAATATATTAAAAATCTAAGCTTTATTTTCATTATTTTTAAAACATTTTTGATACATTGGCAGCTTAGCATTTCTGCTATTTATATATCAAAGATAATAATTTTCTGCTATTTATGTGTTATTGCTAAATTGGCTTGATTATTGTATTCAGTTTGTCTCTTTCTTTGCATTATAGATGCTAATTTATAAATAGGGTTTTTGAAGCTCATTTAATACAATATATTCAGGTTTTGGTTTTTAGTACAAATAGCCGATTTGATTAGCGTTTCGCTTTACTTTATTTGCTATAGTTCCATACAGTTATCGATGAGATTTTGTATGTTTAGAGAAACATTCTGGGATATTTGGACTTTTTCCGGATGTGTACCTTGAAATTTATCTGTACAAAACCTAGTTTAGATTCGGATTTTGCTTTCTTTTCTTATCGGTAGGTGAAGAACTTATACTGATCTCTAGATTGAAACACACAAACACAGATTTAACTAATACAATTTGAATAGTGATTTTTACGCATAATTTTCATGCAATTTTTCTATATATTGGCAGCTTAGATTTTCTGCTATTTATGTTTGTATGATATACACGAAATTAGTTTGAAAGTCGTATCTTACTCGTCTCCTTCAATGCATATGAAATACATGTGATAGAGTTTGAATTTTAATCCTTGATCTAGTACCTGTTTACTGGTTATTAAAAAAAAAGTGGACTATGTTAGCTTATCGCTTTCTTTGCTTTCCCATAGATTCATACATCGTTTAATATGATATGTAGATATACATGAAACAGTCCATGATATCTGGAATATGTAAGCATCAATGCCATTGAATTTCATCATGGAGTGGCAGCTTAGATTTTCTGCTATTTATATTTGAATGACTGTTTTTGTTAGTATTTGATCCCATACTTAATACTTTATTTTCGGTATTTGTACAAATATTATCATAGAATAGGACATTGCTTGTTTTTCTGATCTATAGGTTCAGATTTATATATGTGTGACTAAATATGTCTTTGGAATATATGAAAAGATCTAGGTTTTATTCTCATTATTTTCAATACATTTTTGATACATTGGCAGCTTAGCTTTCCTGCTATTTATACATCAAAAATAATAATTTTCTTCTATTTATGTGTTATTGCAAAATTGATTTGATTGTTGAATACAGCTTGTCTCTTTCTTTGCATACTAAATGCCAATTTAATGATAGGTTTTTGGAACTTTGTCTAATACAATATATTCTGCTTTTGGTTTTTAGTGGAATTAGCAAATTTGTTTAACAATTTGCTTTATTCTCTTTGCTATAGTTCCATACATTTATCGATGAGATTTGTTATATTTATGGAAACATTCTTGATATTTGGACTTGTTCCATATGAGTACATTGAAATTTATTTCATCCGCATAAGACATGCAAGAGATCTATATTTTTAATCGTTTAATTTTCATTAAATTCTTCTATATATTGTCAGCTTAACTTTTCTGCTATTTATATTTGTATGATATACACAAAATTTGTTTGAAAGGTGTGTATAGCTTGTCTTCTACAATGCATATTAAATACAAGTTTTAGAGTTTGTATTTTAATCCTTGATCTAGTACCTGTAACTATGCTCATTGAAAGATAGGGTTTTAGAACCTGATCTAATACAATATATTCTGTTTTTGGTTTTTAGTACAAATAGCAGATTTGTTTAGCATTTTACTTTATTTTATTTGCTATAGTTCCATACAGTAATCGATGAGATTTTGTATACTGAGAGAAACATTCTTTGATATTTGGACTTTATCCGAATGAGTACCTTGAAATTTATATGTACAAAAATTAGTTTAGATTAGGATTTTACTTTCTTTCTTTTCGATAGGTGAAGAACTTATACTTATCTCTAGATTCAAAGACAGAAACACAGAGTTATCTAATACAAATTGAATAGGGATTTTTTCGCATAATTTTCATTTAATTTTTCTGTATTTTGGCAGCTTAGATTTTCTACTATTTTTGTTTGTATGATATACACGAAATTAGTTTGAAAGGTGTATATTACTCGTCTCCTACAACGTATATTAAATACATGTGTTAGAGTTTGTATTTTTATCCTTGATCTAGTACCTGTTTAATGGTTATTAAAAAAATAGTGGACTATGTTAGCTTATGGCTTTCTTTGCTTTTCCATAGATTCATACATGTTTTAATATGATATGTAGATTTACACGAAACACTCCGTGATATCTGGAATATGTAAGCATCAATGCCATTGAATTTCACCATGGAGTTGCAGCTTAGATTTTCTGCTATTTACATTTAAATGACTGTTTTTGTTAGTACTTGATCCCGTACTTAATAACTTATTTTCGGTATTTGTACAAATATTATCATAGAAAAGGACATTGCTTGTTTTTCTGGTCTATAGGTTCAGATTTATATATGTGTGGTTAAATATGTCATCGGAATATATTAAAAATCTGGGCTTTATTTTCATTATTTTTAAAACATTTTTGATACATTGGCAGCTTAGCATTTCTGCTATTTATATATCAAAGATAATAAATTTCTGCTATTTATGTGTTATTGCTAAATTGGCTTGATGGTTGTATTCAGTTTGTCTCTTTCTTTGCATTATAGATGCTAATTTAAAAATAGGATTTTTGAAGCTCATTTAATACAATATATTCAGCTTTTTGTATTTAGTACAAATAGCAGATTTGATTAGCGTTTCGCCTTACTTTATTTGCTATAGTTCCATACAGTTATCGATGAGATTTTGTATGCTTAGAGAAACATTCTGGGATATTTGGACTTTTTCCGGATGTGTACCTTGAAATTTATCTGTACAAAACCTAGTTTAGATACGGATTTTGCTTTCTTTTCTAATCGGTAGGTGAAGAACTTATACTTATCTCTTGATTCAAACACAGAAACACAGAGTTATCTAATACAACTTGAATAAGGATTTTTTAGCATAATTTTCATTCAATTTTTCTGTATATTGGCAGCTTAGATTTTCTGCTACTTTTGTTTGTATGATACACACGAAATTAGTTTGAAAGGTGTATATTACTCGTCTCCTACAACGTATATTAAATACATGTGTTAGAGTTTGTATTTTAATCCTTGATCTAGTACTTGTTTAATGGTTATTAAAAAAATATTGGACTATGTTAGCTTATTGCTTCTTTGCTTTTCCATAGATTCATACATGTTTTAATATGATATGTAGATTTACACGAAACACTCCGTGATATCTGGAATATGTAAGCATCAATGCCATTGAATTTCACCATAGAGTTGCAGCTTAGATTTTCTGCTATTTACATTTAAATGACTGTTTTTGTTAGTACTTGATCCCGTACTTAATACCTTATTTTCGGTATTTGTACAAATATTATCATAGAAAAGGATATTGCTTGTTTTTCTGGTCTATAGGTTCAGATTTATATATGTGTGATTAAATATGTCATCGGAATATATTAAAAATCTAGGCTTTATTTTCATTATTTTCAAAACATTTTTGATACATTGGCAGCTTAGCTTTCCTGCTATTTATATATCAAAAATAATAATTTTCTTCTATTTATGTGTAATTGCAAAATTGATTTGATTGTTGAATACAGCTTTTCTCTTTCTTTGCATACTAAATGCCAATTTAATGATAGGGTTTTGGAACTTTGTCTAATACAATATATTCTGCTTTTGGTTTTTAGTGGAATTAGCAAATTTGTTTAACAATTTGCTTTATTCTCTTTGGTATAGTTCCATACATTTATCGATGAGATTTGTTATATTTATAGACACATTCTTGATATTTGGACTTGCTCCATATGAGTACATTGAAATTTATTTCATCCGCATAATACATGCAAGAAATCTATATTTTTAATCGTTTAATTTTCATTAAATTCTTCTATATATTGGCAGCTTACCTTTTCTGCTATTTATATTTGTATGATATACACAAAATTTGTTTGAAAGGTGTGTATAGCTTGTCTTCTACAATGCATATTAAATACAAGTTTTAGAGTTTGTATTTTAATCCTTGATCTAGTACCTGTTACTATGCTCATTGAAAGATAGGGTTTTAGAACCTGATCTAATACAATATATTCTGTTTTTGGTTTTTAGTACAAATAGCAGATTTGTTTAGCATTTTGCTTTATTTTATTTGCTATAGTTCCATACAGTAATCGATGAGATTTTGTATACTGAGAGAAACATTCTAGTACCTGTTACATATTTGGACTTTATCCGAATGAGTACCTTGAAATGTATATGTACAAAAATTAAATTAGATTAGATTAGGATTTCTGTTTATATTTGAATGACTGTTTTTGTTAGTTCTTGATTCCGTACTTAATACCTTATTTTCGGTATTTGTACAAATATTATCATAGAAAAGGACATTGCTTGTTTTTCTGGTCTATAGGTTCAGATTTATATATGTGTGATTAAATATGTCATCGGAATATATTAAAAATCTAGGCTTTATTTTCATTATTTTTAAAACATTTTTGATACATTGGCAGCTTAGCATTTCTGCTATTTATATATCAAAGATAATAATTTTCTGCTATTTATGTGTTATTGCTAAATTGGCTTGATTATTGTATTCAGTTTGTCTCTTTCTTTGCATTATAGATGCTAATTTATAAATAGGGTTTTTGAAGCTCATTTAATACAATATATTCAGGTTTTGGTTTTTAGTACAAATAGCCGATTTCATTAGCGTTTCGCTTTACTTTATTTGCTATAGTTCCATACAGTTATCGATGAGATTTTGTATGTTTAGAGAAACATTCTGGGATATTTGGACTTTTTCCGGATATGTACCTTGAAATTTATCTGTACAAAACCTAGTTTAGATTCGGATTTTGCTTTCTTTTCTTATCGGTAGGTGAATAACTTATACTGATCTCTTGATTCAAACACAGAAACACAGAGTTATCTAATACAACTTGAATAGGGATTTTTTAGCATAATTTTTATTCAATTTTTCTGTATATTGGCAGCTTAGATTTTCTGCTACTTTTGTTTGTATGATATACACGAAATTAGTTTGAAAGGTGTATATTACTCGTCTCCTACAACGTATATTAAATACATGTGTTAGAGTTTGTATTTTAATCCTTGATCTAGTACCTGTTTAATGGTTATTAAAAAAATAGTGGACTATGTTAGCTTATTGCTTTCTTTGCTTTTCCATAGATTCATACATGTTTTAATATGATATGAAGATTTACACGAAACACTCCGTGATATCTGGAATATGTAAGCATCAATGCCATTGAATTTCACCATGGAGTTTCAGCTTAGATTTTCTGCTATTTACATTTAAATGACTGTTTTTGTTAGTACTTGATCCCGTACTTAATACCTTATTTTCGGTATTTGTACAAATATTATCATAGAAAAGGACATTGCTTGTTTTTCTGGTCTATAGGTTCAGATTTATATATGTGTGATTAAATATGTCATCGGAATATATTAAAAATCTGGGCTTTATTTTCATTATTTTTAAAACATTTTTTAAACATTGGCAGCTTAGCATTTCTGCTATTTATATATCAAAGATAATAAATTTCTGCTATTTATGTGTTATTGCTAAATTGGTTTGATGGTTGTATTCTGTTTGTCTCTTTCTTTGCATTATAGATGCTAATTTAAAAATAGGGTTTTTGAAGCTCATTTAATACAATATATTCAGCTTTTTGTATTTAGTACAAATAGCAGATTTGATTAGCGTTTCGCCTTACTTTATTTGCTATAGTTCCATACAGTTATCGATGAGATTTTGTATGCTTAGAGAAACATTCTGGGATATTTGGACTTTTTCCGGATGTGTACCTTGAAATTTATCTGTACAAAACCTAGTTTAGATACGGATTTTGCTTTCTTTTCTAATCGGTAGGTGAAGAACTTATACTTATCTCTTGATTCAAACACAGAAACACAGAGTTATCTAATACAACTTGAATAGGGATTTTTTAGCATAATTTTCATTCAATTTTTCTGTATATTGGCAGCTTAGATTTTCTGCTACTTTTGTTTGTATGATATACACGAAATTAGTTTGAAAGGTGTATATTACTCGTCTCCTACAACGTATATTAAATACATGTGTTAGAGTTTGTATTTTAATCCTTGATCTAGTACCTGTTTAATGGTTATTAAAAAAATAGTGGACTATGTTAGCTTATTGCTTTCTTTGCTTTTCCATAGATTCATACATGTTTTAATATGATATGTAGATTTACACGAAACACTCCGTGATATCTGGAATATGTAAGCATCAATGCCTTTGAATTTCACCATGGAGTTGCAGCTTAGATTTTCTGCTATTTATATTTAAATCACTGTTTTTGTTAGTACTTGATCCCGTACTTAATACCTTATTTTCGGTATTTGTACAAATATTATCATAGAAAAGGACATTAATTGTTTTTCTGGTCTATAGGTTCAGATTTATAGATGTGTGATTAAATATGTCATCGGAATATATTAAAAATCTCGGCTTTATTTTCATTATTTTTAAAACATTTTTGATACATTGGCAGCTTAGCATTTCTGCTATTTATATATCAAAGATAATAATTTTCTGCTATTTATGTGTTATTGCTAAATTGGCTTGATGATTGTATTCAGTTTGTCGCTTTCTTTGCATTATAGATGCTAATTTATAAATAGGGTTTTTGAAGCTCATTTAATACAATATATTCAGGTTTTGGTTTTTAGTACAAATAGCCGATTTGATTAGCGTTTCGCTTTACTTTATTTGCTATAGTTCCATACAGTTATCGATGAGATTTTGTATGTTTAGAGAAACATTCTGGGATATTTGGACTTTTTCCGGATGTGTACCTTGAAATTTATCTGTACAAAACCTAGTTTAGATTCGGATTTTGCTTTCTTTTCTTATCGGTAGGTGAAGAACTTATACTGATCTCTAGATTGAAACACACAAACACAGAGTTAACTAATACAATTTGAATAGGGATTTTTACGCATAATTTTCATGCAATTTTTCTATATATTGGCAGCTTAGATTTTCTGCTATTTATGTTTGTATGATATACACGAAATTAGTTTGAAAGTCGTATCCTACTCGTCTCCTTCAATGCATATGAAATACATGTGATAGAGTTTGAATTTTAATCCTTGATCTAGTACCTGTTTACTGGTTATTAAAAAAAAAGTGGACTATGTTAGCTTATCGCTTTCTTTGCTTTCCCATAGATTCGTACATGGTTTAATATGATATGTAGATATACATGAAACAGTCCATGATAGCTGGAATATGAAAGCATCAAAGCCATTGAATTTCATCATGGAGTGGCAGCTTAGCATTTCTGCTATTTATATATCAAAGATAATAAATTTCTGCTATTTATGTGTTATTGCTAAATTGGTTTGATGGTTGTATTCTGTTTGTCTCTTTCTTTGCATTATAGATGCTAATTTAAAAATAGGGTTTTTGAAGCTCATTTAATACAATATATTCAGCTTTTTGTATTTAGTACAAATAGCAGATTTGATTAGCGTTTCGCCTTACTTTATTTGCTATAGTTCCATACAGTTATCGATGAGATTTTGTATGCTTAGAGAAACATTCTGGGATATTTGGACTTTTTCCGGATGTGTACCTTGAAATTTATCTGTACAAAACCTAGTTTAGATACGGATTTTGCTTTCTTTTCTAATCGGTAGGTGAAGAACTTATACTTATCTCTTGATTCAAACACAGAAACACAGAGTTATCTAATACAACTTGAATAGGGATTTTTTAGCATAATTTTCATTCAATTTTTCTGTATATTGGCAGCTTAGATTTTCTGCTACTTTTGTTTGTATGATATACACGAAATTAGTTTGAAAGGTGTATATTACTCGTCTCCTACAACGTATATTAAATACATGTGTTAGAGTTTGTATTTTAATCCTTGATCTAGTACCTGTTTAATGGTTATTAAAAAAATAGTGGACTATGTTAGCTTATTGCTTTCTTTGCTTTTCCATAGATTCATACATGTTTTAATATGATATGTAGATTTACACGAAACACTCCGTGATATCTGGAATATGTAAGCATCAATGCCTTTGAATTTCACCATGGAGTTGCAGCTTAGATTTTCTGCTATTTATATTTAAATCACTGTTTTTGTTAGTACTTGATCCCGTACTTAATACCTTATTTTCGGTATTTGTACAAATATTATCATAGAAAAGGACATTGCTTGTTTTTCTGGTCTATAGGTTCAGATTTATAGATGTGTGATTAAATATGTCATCGGAATATATTAAAAATCTCGGCTTTATTTTCATTATTTTTAAAACATTTTTGATACATTGGCAGCTTAGCATTTCTGCTATTTATATATCAAAGATAATAATTTTCTGCTATTTATGTGTTATTGCTAAATTGGCTTGATGATTGTATTCAGTTTGTCGCTTTCTTTGCATTATAGATGCTAATTTATAAATAGGGTTTTTGAAGCTCATTTAATACAATATATTCAGGTTTTGGTTTTTAGTACAAATAGCCGATTTGATTAGCGTTTCGCTTTACTTTATTTGCTATAGTTCCATACAGTTATCGATGAGATTTTGTATGTTTAGAGAAACATTCTGGGATATTTGGACTTTTTCCGGATGTGTACCTTGAAATTTATCTGTACAAAACCTAGTTTAGATTCGGATTTTGCTTTCTTTTCTTATCGGTAGGTGAAGAACTTATACTGATCTCTAGATTGAAACACACAAACACAGAGTTAACTAATACAATTTGAATAGGGATTTTTACGCATAATTTTCATGCAATTTTTCTATATATTGGCAGCTTAGATTTTCTGCTATTTATGTTTGTATGATATACACGAAATTAGTTTGAAAGTCGTATCCTACTCGTCTCCTTCAATGCATATGAAATACATGTGATAGAGTTTGAATTTTAATCCTTGATCTAGTACCTGTTTACTGGTTATTAAAAAAAAGTGGACTATGTTAGCTTATCGCTTTCTTTGCTTTCCCATAGATTCGTACATGGTTTAATATGATATGTAGATATACATGAAACAGTCCATGATAGCTGGAATATGAAAGCATCAAAGCCATTGAATTTCATCATGGAGTGGCAGCTTAGATTTTCTGCTATTTATATTTGAATGACTGTTTTTGTTAGTATTTGATCGCATACTTAATACCTTATTTTCGGTATTTGTACAAATATTATCATAGAAATGGACATTGCTTGTTTTTCTGATCTATAGGTTCAGATTTATATATGTGTGATTAAATATGTCTTTGGAATATATGAAAAGATCTAGGTTTTATTCTCATTATTTTCAATACATTTTTGATACATTGGCAGCTTAGCTTTCCTGCTATTTATACATCAAAAATAATAATTTTCTTCTATTTATGTGTTATTGCAAAATTGATTTGATTGTTGAATACAGCTTGTCTCTTTCTTTGCATACTAAATGCTAATTTAATGATAGGGTTTTGGAACGTTGTCTAATACAATATATTCTGCTTTTGGTTTTTAGTGGAATTAGCAAATTTGTTTAACAATTTGCTTTATTCTCTTTGCTATAGTTCCATACATTTATCGATGATATTTGTTATATTTATGGAAACATTCTTGATATTTGGACTTGCTCCATATGAGTACATTGAAATTAATTTCATCCGCATAATACATGCAAGAGATCTATATTTTTAATCGTTTAATTTTCATTAAATTCTTCTATATATTGGCAGCTTAGCTTTTCTGCTATGTATATTTGTATGATATACACAAAATTTGTTTGAAAGGTGTGTATAGCTTGTCTTCTACAATGCATATTAAATACAAGTTTTAGAGTTTGTATTTTAATCCTTGATCTAGTACCTGTAACTATGCTCTTTGAAAGATAGTGTTTTAGAACCTGATCTAATACAATATATTCTGTTTTTGGTTTTTAGTACAAATAGCAGATTTGTTTAGCATTTTACTTTATTTTATTTGCTATAGTTCCATACAGTAATCGATGAGATTTTGTATACTGAGAGAAACATTCTTTGATATTTGGACTTTATCCGAATGAGTACCTTGAAATTTATATGTACAAAAATTAGTTTAGATTAGGATTTTACTTTCTTTCTTTTCGATAGGTGAAGAACTTATCTCTAGATTCAAACACAGAAACACAGAGTTATCAACTTGAATAGGGATTTTTTCGCATAATTTTCATTCAATTTTTCTGTATATTGGAGCTTAGATTTTCTGCTATTTTTGTTTGTATGATATACACGAAATTAGTTTGAAAGTTGTATATTACTCGTCTCCTACAACGTATATTAAATACATGTGTTAGAGTCTGTATTTTAATCCTTGATCTAGGACCTGTTTAATGGTTATTAAAAAAATAGTGGACTATGTTAGCTTATCGCTTTCTTTGCTTTTCCATAGATTCATACATGTTTTAATATGATATGTAGATTTACACGAAACAGTCCATGATATCTGGAATATGTAAGCATCAATGCCATTGAATTTCACCATGGAGTAGCAGCTTAGATTTTCTGCTATTTATATTTGAATGACTGTTTTTACTAGTACCTGATCCCGCACTTTATACCTCATTTTCGGTATTTTTACAAATATTATCATAGATCAAAACATTGCTTGTTTTTCTGATCTATATTTTCAGATTTATATATATGTGAATAAATATGTCATCGGAATATATTAAAAATCTGGGCTTTATTTTCATTATTTTTAAAACATTTTTGATACATTGGCAGCTTAGCATTTCTGCTATTTATATATCAAAAATAATAATTTTCTGCTATTTATGTGTTATTGCTAAATTGGCTTGATGGTTGTATTCATGTTGTCTCTTTCTTTGCATTATAGATGCTAATTTAAAAATAGGATTTTTGAAGCTCATTTAATACAATATATTCAGCTTTTTGTATTTAGTACAAATAGCAGATTTGATTAGCGTTTCGCCTTACTTTATTTGCTATAGTTCCATACAGTTATCGATGAGATTTTGTATGCTTAGAGAAACATTCTGGGATATTTGGACTTTTTCCGGATGTGTACCTTGAAATTTATCTGTACAAAACCTAGTTTAGATACGGATTTTGCTTTCTTTTCTAATCGGTAGGTGAAGAACTTATACTTATCTCTTGATTCAAACACAGAAACACAGAGTTATCTAATACAACTTGAATAGGGATTTTTTAGCATAACTTTCATTCAATTTTTCTGTATATTGGCAGCTTAGATTTTCTGCTACTTTTGTTTGTATGATATACACGAAATTAATTTGAAAGGTGTATATTACTCGTCTCCTACAACGTATATTAAATACATGTGTTAGAGTTTGTATTTTAATCCTTGATCTAGTACTTGTTTAATGGTTATTAAAAAAATATTGGACTATGTTAGCTTATTGCTTCTTTGCTTTTCCATAGATTCATACATGTTTTAATATGATATGTAGATTTACACGAAACACTCCGTGATATCTGGAATATGTAAGCATCAATGCCTTTGAATTTCACCATGGAGTTGCAGCTTAGATTTTCTGCTTTTTATATTTAAATCACTGTTTTTGTTAGTACTTGATCCCGTACTTAATACCTTATTTTCGGTATTTGTACAAATATTATCATAGAAAAGGACATTGCTTGTTTTTCTGGTCTATAGGTTCAGATTTATAGATATGTGATTAAATATGTCATCGGAATATATTAAAAATCTCGGCTTTATTTTCATTATTTTTAAAACATTTTTGATACATTGGCAGCTTAGCATTTCTGCTATTTATATATCAAAGATAATAATTTTCTGCTATTTATGTGTTATTGCTAAATTGGCTTGATGATTGTATTCAGTTTGTCTCTTTCTTTGCATTATAGATGCTAATTTATAAATAGGGTTTTTGAAGCTCATTTAATACAATATATTCAGGTTTTGGTTTTTAGTACAAATAGCCGATTTGATTAGCGTTTCGCTTTACTTTATTTGCTATAGTTCCATACAGTTATCGATGAGATTTTGTATGTTTAGAGAAACATTCTGGGATATTTGGACTTTTTCCGGATGTGTACCTTGAAATTTATCTGTACAAAACCTAGTTTAGATACGGATTTTGCTTTCTTTTCTTATCGGTAGGTGAAGAACTTATACTGATCTCTAGATTGAAACACACAAACACAGATTTAACTAATACAATTTGAATAGGGATTTTTACGCATAATTTTCATGCAATTTTTCTATATATTGGCAGCTTAGATTTTCTGCTATTTATGTTTGTATGATATACACGAAATTAGTTTGAAAGTCGTATCTTACTCGTCTCCTTCAATGCATATGAAATACATGTGATAGAGTTTGAATTTTAATCCTTGATCTAGTACCTGTTTACTGGTTATTAAAAAAAAAGTGGACTATGTTAGCTTATCGCTTTCTTTGCTTTCCCATAGATTCGTACATGGTTTAATATGATATGTAGATATACATGAAACAGTCCATGATAGCTGGAATATGTAAGCATCAATGCCATTGAATTTCATCATGGAGTGGCAGCTTAGATTGTCTGCTATTTATATTTGAATGACTGTTTTTGTTTTGTTAGTATTTGATCCCATACTTAATACTTTATTTTCGGTATTTGTACAAATATTATCATAGAAAAGGACATTGCTTGTTTTTCTGATCTATAGGTTCAGATTTATATATGTGTGATTAAATATGTCTTTGGAATATATGAAAAGATCTAAGTTTTATTCTCATTATTTTCAATATATTTTTGATACATTGGCAGCTTAGCTTTCCTGCTATTTATATATCAAAAATAATAATTTTCTTCTATTTATGTGTTATTGCAAAATTGATTTGATTGTTGAATACAGCTTGTCTCTTTCTTTGCATACTAAATGCCAATATAATGATAGGGTTTTGGAACTTTGTCTAATACAATATATTCTGCTTTTGGTTTTTAGTGGAATTAGCAAATTTGTTTAACAATTTGCTTTATTCTCTTTGGTATAGTTCTATACATTTATCGATGAAATTTGTTATATTTAAGGAAACATTCTTGATATTTGGACTTGCTCCATATGAGTACATTGAAATTTATTTCATCCGCATAATACATGCAAGAGATCTATATTTTTAATCGTTTAATTTTCATTAAATTCTTCTATATATTGGCAGCTTAGCTTTTCTGCTATTTATATTTGTATGATATACACAAAATTTGTTTGAAAGGTGTGTATAGCTTGTCTTCTACAATGCATATTAAATACAAGTTTTAGAGTTTGTATTTTAATCCTTGATCTAGTACCTGTAACTATGCTCATTGAAAGATAGGGTTTTAGAACCTGATCTAATACAATATATTCTGTTTTTGGTTTTTAGTACAAATAGCAGATTTGTTTAGCATTTTACTTTATTTTATTTGCTATAGTTCCATACAGTAATCGATGAGATTTTGTATACTGAGAGAAACATTCTTTGATATTTGGACTATTATCCGAATGAGTACCTTGAAATTTATATGTACAAAAATTAGTTTAGATTAGGATTTTACTTTCTTTCTTTTCGATAGGTGAAGAACTTATCTCTAGATTCAAACACAGAAACACAGAGTTATCAACTTGAATAGGGATTTTTTCGCATAATTTGCATTCAATTTTTCTGTATATTGGAGCTTAGATTTTCTGCTATTTTTGTTTGTATGATATACACGAAATTAGTTTGAAAGTTGTATATTACTCGTCTCCTACAACGTATATTAAATACATGTGTTAGAGTCTGTATTTTAATCCTTGATCTAGGACCTGTTTAATGGTTTTTATAAAAATAGTGGACTATGTTAGCTTATCGCTTTCTTTGCTTTTCCATAGATTCATACATGTTTTAATATGATATGTAGATTTACACGAAACAGTCCATGATATCTGGAATATGTAAGCATCAATGCCATTGAATTTCACCATGGAGTAGCAGCTTAGATTTTCTGCTATTTATATTTGAATGACTGTTTTTGTTAGTACCTGATCCCGCACTTTATACCTTATTTTCGGTATTTTTACAAATATTATCATCGATCAAAACATTGCTTGTTTTTCTGATCTATATTTTCAGATTTATATATATGTGAATAAATATGTCATCGGAATATATTAAAAATCTGGGCTTTATTTTCATTATTTTTAAAACATTTTTGATACATTGGCAGCTTAGCATTTCTGCTATTTATATATCAAAGATAATAATTTTCTGCTATTTATGTGTTATTGCTAAATTGGCTTGATGATTGTATTCAGTTTGTCTCTTTCTTTGCATTATAGATGCTAATTTATAAATAGGGTTTTTGAAGCTCATTTAATACAATATATTCAGGTTTTGGTTTTTAGTACAAATAGCCGATTTGATTAGCGTTTCGCTTTACTTTATTTGCTATAGTTCCATACAGATATCGATGAGATTTTTTATGCTTAGAGAAACATTCTGGGATATGTGGACTTTTTCCGGATGTGTACCTTGAAATTTATCTGTACAAAACCTAGTTTAGATACGGATTTTGCTTTCTTTTCTTATCGGTAGGTGAAGAACTTATACTTATCTCTAGATTCAAACACAGAAACACAGAGTTATCTAATACAACTTGAATAGGGATTTTTTAGCATAATTTTCATTCAATTTTTCTGTATATTGGCAGCTTAGATTTTCTGCTACTTTTGTTTGTATGATATACACGAAATTAGTTTGAAAGGTGTATATTACTCGTCTCCTACAACGTATATTAAATACATGTGTTAGAGTTTGTATTTTAATCCTTGATCTAGTACCTGTTTAATGGTTATTAAAAAAATAGTGGACTATGTTAGCTTATTGCTTTCTTTGCTTTTCCATAGATTCATACATGTTTTAATATGATATGTAGATTTACACGAAACACTCCGTGATATCTGGAATATGTAAGCATCAAAGCCATTGAATTTCACCATGGAGTTGCAGCTTAGATTTTCTGCTATTTACATTTAAATGACTGTTTTTGTTAGTACTTGATCCCGTACTTAATACCTTATTTTCGGTATTTGTACAAATATTATCATAGAAAAGGACATTGCTTGTTTTTCTGGTCTATAGGTTCAGATTTATATATGTGTGATTAAATATGTCATCGGAATATATTAAAAATCTAGGCTTTATTTTCATTATTTTCAAAACATTTTTGATACATTGGCAGCTTAGCATTTCTGCTATTTATATATCAAAGATAATAATTTTCTGCTATTTATGTGTTATTGCTAAATTGGCTTGATGGTTGTATTCAGTTTGTCTCTTTCTTTGCATTATAGATGCTAATTTAAAAATAGGGTTTTTGAAGCTCATTTAATACAATATATTCAGCTTTTTGTATTTAGTACAAATAGCAGATTTGATTAGCGTTTCGCCTTACTTTATTTGCTATAGTTCCATACAGTTATCGATGAGATTTTGTATGCTTAGAGAAACATTCTGGGATATTTGGACTTTTTCCGGATGTGTACCTTGAAATTTATCTGTACAAAACCTAGTTTAGATTCGGATTTTGCTTTCTTTTCTTATCGGTAGGTGAAGAACTTATACTGATCTCTAGATTGAAACACACAAACACAGAGTTAACTAATACAATTTGAATAGGGATTTTTACGCATAATTTTCATGCAATTTTTCTATATATTGGCAGCTTAGATTTTCTGCTATTTATGTTTGTATGATATACACGAAATTAGTTTGAAAGTCGTATCCTACTCGTCTCCTTCAATGCATATGAAATACGTGTGATAGAGTTTGAATTTTAATCCTTGATCTAGTACCTGTTTACTGGTTATTAAAAAAAAGTGGACTATGTTAGCTTATCGCTTTCTTTGCTTTCCCATAGATTCGTACATGGATTAATATGATATGTAGATATACATGAAACAGTCCATGATATCTGGAATATGTAAGCATCAATGCCATTGAATTTCATCATGGAGTGGCAGCTTAGATTTTCTGCTATTTATATTTGAATGACTGTTTTTGTTAGTATTTGATCCCATACTTAATACTTTATTTTCGGTATTTGTACAAATATTATCATAGAAATGGACATTGCTTGTTTTTCTGATTTATAGGTTCAGATTTATATATGTGTGATTAAATATGTCTTTGGAATATATGAAAAGATATAGGTTTTATTCTCATTATTTTCAATACATTTTTGATACATTGGCAGCTTAGCTTTCCTGCTATTTATACATCAAAAATAATAATTTTCTTCTATTTATGTGTTATTGCAAAATTGATTTGATTGTTGAATACAGCTTGTCTCTTTCTTTGCATACTAAATGCTAATTTAATGATAGGGTTTTGGAACGTTGTCTAATACAATATATTCTGCTTTTGGTTTTTAGTGGAATTAGCAAATTTTTTTAACAATTTGCTTTATTCTCTTTGCTATAGTTCCATACATTTATCGATGATATTTGTTATATTTATGGAAACATTCTTGATATTTGGACTTGCTCCATATGAGTACATTGAAATTAATTTCATCCGCATAATACATGCAAGAGATCTATATTTTTAATTGTTTAATTTTCATTAAATTCTTCTATATATTGGCAGCTTAGCTTTTCTGCTATGTATATTTGTATGATATACACAAAATTTGTTTGAAAGGTGTGTATAGCTTGTCTTCTACAATGCATATTAAATACAAGTTTTAGAGTTTGTATTTTAATACTTTATCTAGTACCTGTAACTATGCTCTTTGAAAGATAGGGTTTTAGAACCTGATCTAATACAATATATTCTGTTTTAGGTTTTTAGTACAAATAGCAGATTTGTTTAGCATTTTACTTTATTTTATTTGCTATAGTTCCATACAGTAATCGATGAGAATTTGTAAACTGAGAGAAACATTCTTTGATATTTGGACTTTATCCGAATGAGTACCTTGAAATTTATATGTACAAAAATTAGTTTAGATTAGGATTTTACTTTCTTTCTTTTCGATAGGTGAAGAACTTATCTCTAGATTCAAACACAGAAACACAGAGTTATCAACTTGAATAGGGATTTTTTCGCATAATTTTCATTCAATTTTTCTGTATATTGGAGCTTAGATTTTCTGCTATTTTGTTTGTATGATATACACGAAATTAGTTTGAAAGTTGTATATTACTCGTCTCCTACAACGTATATTAAATACATGTGTTAGAGTCTGTATTTTAATCCTTGATCTAGGACCAGTTTAATGGTTATTAAAAAAATAGTGGACTATGTTAGCTTATCGCTTTCTTTGCTTTTCCATAGATTCATACATGTTTTAATATGATATGTAGATTTACACGAAACAGTCCATGATATCTGGAATATGTAAGCATCAATGCCATTGAATTTCACCATGGAGTAGCAGCTTAGATTTTCTGCTATTTATATTTGAATGACTGTTTTTGTTAGTACCTGATCCCGCACTTTATACCTTATTTTCGGTATTTTTACAAATATTATCATCGATCAAAACATTGCTTGTTTTTCTGATCTATATTTTCAGATTTATATATATGTGAATAAATATGTCATCGGAATATATTAAAAATCTGGGCTTTATTTTCATTATTTTTAAAACATTTTTGATACATTGGCAGCTTAGCATTTCTGCTATTTATATATCAAAGATAATAATTTTCTGCTATTTATGTGTTATTGCTAAATTGGCTTGATGGTTGTATTCATGTTGTCTCTTTCTTTGCATTATAGATGCTAATTTAAAAATAGGGTTTTTGAAGCTCATTTAATACAATATATTCAGCTTTTTGAATTTAGTACAAATAGAAGATTTGATTAGCGTTTCGCCTTACTTTATTTGCTATAGTTCCATACAGATATCGATGAGATTTTTTATGCTTAGAGAAACATTCTGGGATATGTGGACTTTTTCCGGATGTGTACCTTGAAATTTATCTGTACAAAACCTAGTTTAGATACGGATTTTGCTTTCTTTTCTTATCGGTAGGTGAAGAACTTATACTTATCTCTAGATTCAAACACAGAAACACAGAGTTATCTAATACAACTTGAATAGGGATTTTTTAGCATAATTTTCATTCAATTTTTCTGTATATTGGCAGCTTAGATTTTCTGCTACTTTTGTTTGTATGATATACACGAAATTAGTTTGAAAGGTGTATATTACTCGTCTCCTACAACGTATATTAAATACATGTGTTAGAGTTTGTATTTTAATCCTTGATCTAGTACCTGTTTAATGGTTATTAAAAAAATAGTGGACTATGTTAGCTTATTGCTTTCTTTGCTTTTCCATAGATTCATACATGTTTTAATATGATATGTAGATTTACACGAAACACTCCGTGATATCTGGAATATGTAAGCATCAAAGCCATTGAATTTCACCATGGAGTTGCAGCTTAGATTTTCTGCTATTTACATTTAAATGACTGTTTTTGTTAGTACTTGATCCCGTACTTAATACCTTATTTTCGGTATTTGTACAAATATTATCATAGAAAAGGACATTGCTTGTTTTTCTGGTCTATAGGTTCAGATTTATATATGTGTGATTAAATATGTCATCGGAATATATTAAAAATCTAGGCTTTATTTTCATTATTTTCAAAACATTTTTGATACATTGGCAGCTTAGCATTTCTGCTATTTATATATCAAAGATAATAATTTTCTGCTATTTATGTGTTATTGCTAAATTGGCTTGATGGTTGTATTCAGTTTGTCTCTTTCTTTGCATTATAGATGCTAATTTAAAAATAGGGTTTTTGAAGCTCATTTAATACAATATATTCAGCTTTTTGTATTTAGTACAAATAGCAGATTTGATTAGCGTTTCGCCTTACTTTATTTGCTATAGTTCCATACAGTTATCGATGAGATTTTGTATGCTTAGAGAAACATTCTGGGATATTTGGACTTTTTCCGGATGTGTACCTTGAAATTTATCTGTACAAAACCTAGTTTAGATTCGGATTTTGCTTTCTTTTCTTATCGGTAGGTGAAGAACTTATACTGATCTCTAGATTGAAACACACAAACACAGAGTTAACTAATACAATTTGAATAGGGATTTTTACGCATAATTTTCATGCAATTTTTCTATATATTGGCAGCTTAGATTTTCTGCTATTTATGTTTGTATGATATACACGAAATTAGTTTGAAAGTCGTATCCTACTCGTCTCCTTCAATGCATATGAAATACGTGTGATAGAGTTTGAATTTTAATCCTTGATCTAGTACCTGTTTACTGGTTATTAAAAAAAAGTGGACTATGTTAGCTTATCGCTTTCTTTGCTTTCCCATAGATTCGTACATGGATTAATATGATATGTAGATATACATGAAACAGTCCATGATATCTGGAATATGTAAGCATCAATGCCATTGAATTTCATCATGGAGTGGCAGCTTAGATTTTCTGCTATTTATATTTGAATGACTGTTTTTGTTAGTATTTGATCCCATACTTAATACTTTATTTTCGGTATTTGTACAAATATTATCATAGAAATGGACATTGCTTGTTTTTCTGATTTATAGGTTCAGATTTATATATGTGTGATTAAATATGTCTTTGGAATATATGAAAAGATATAGGTTTTATTCTCATTATTTTCAATACATTTTTGATACATTGGCAGCTTAGCTTTCCTGCTATTTATACATCAAAAATAATAATTTTCTTCTATTTATGTGTTATTGCAAAATTGATTTGATTGTTGAATACAGCTTGTCTCTTTCTTTGCATACTAAATGCTAATTTAATGATAGGGTTTTGGAACGTTGTCTAATACAATATATTCTGCTTTTGGTTTTTAGTGGAATTAGCAAATTTTTTTAACAATTTGCTTTATTCTCTTTGCTATAGTTCCATACATTTATCGATGATATTTGTTATATTTATGGAAACATTCTTGATATTTGGACTTGCTCCATATGAGTACATTGAAATTAATTTCATCCGCATAATACATGCAAGAGATCTATATTTTTAATTGTTTAATTTTCATTAAATTCTTCTATATATTGGCAGCTTAGCTTTTCTGCTATGTATATTTGTATGATATACACAAAATTTGTTTGAAAGGTGTGTATAGCTTGTCTTCTACAATGCATATTAAATACAAGTTTTAGAGTTTGTATTTTAATACTTTATCTAGTACCTGTAACTATGCTCTTTGAAAGATAGGGTTTTAGAACCTGATCTAATACAATATATTCTGTTTTAGGTTTTTAGTACAAATAGCAGATTTGTTTAGCATTTTACTTTATTTTATTTGCTATAGTTCCATACAGTAATCGATGAGAATTTGTAAACTGAGAGAAACATTCTTTGATATTTGGACTTTATCCGAATGAGTACCTTGAAATTTATATGTACAAAAATTAGTTTAGATTAGGATTTTACTTTCTTTCTTTTCGATAGGTGAAGAACTTATCTCTAGATTCAAACACAGAAACACAGAGTTATCAACTTGAATAGGGATTTTTTCGCATAATTTTCATTCAATTTTTCTGTATATTGGAGCTTAGATTTTCTGCTATTTTGTTTGTATGATATACACGAAATTAGTTTGAAAGTTGTATATTACTCGTCTCCTACAACGTATATTAAATACATGTGTTAGAGTCTGTATTTTAATCCTTGATCTAGGACCAGTTTAATGGTTATTAAAAAAATAGTGGACTATGTTAGCTTATCGCTTTCTTTGCTTTTCCATAGATTCATACATGTTTTAATATGATATGTAGATTTACACGAAACAGTCCATGATATCTGGAATATGTAAGCATCAATGCCATTGAATTTCACCATGGAGTAGCAGCTTAGATTTTCTGCTATTTATATTTGAATGACTGTTTTTGTTAGTACCTGATCCCGCACTTTATACCTTATTTTCGGTATTTTTACAAATATTATCATAGATCAAAACATTGCTTGTTTTTCTGATCTATATTTTCAGATTTATATATATGTGAATAAATATGTCATCGGAATATATTAAAAATCTGGGCTTTATTTTCATTATTTTTAAAACATTTTTGATACATTGGCAGCTTAGCATTTCTGCTATTTATATATCAAAGATAATAATTTTCTGCTATTTATGTGTTATTGCTAAATTGGCTTGATGGTTGTATTCATGTTGTCTCTTTCTTTGCATTATAGATACTAATTTAAAAATAGGGTTTTTGAAGCTCATTTAATACAATATATTCAGCTTTTTGAATTTAGTACAAATAGCAGATTTGATTAGCGTTTCGCCTTACTTCATTTGCTATAGTTCCATACAGTTATCGATGAGATTTTGTATGCTTAGAGAAACATTCTGGGATATTTGGACTTTTTCCGGATGTGTACCTTGAAATTTATCTGTACAAAACCTAGTTTAGAGTCGGATTTTGCTTTCTTTTCTTATCGGTAGGTGAAGAACTTATACTTATCTCTAGATTCAAACACAGAAACACAGAGTTATCTAATACAACTTGAATAGGTATTTTTTAGCATAAGTTTCATTCAATTTTTCTGTATATTGGCAGCTTAGATTTTCTGCTACTTTTGTTTGTATGATATACACGAAATTAGTTTGAAAGGTGTATATTACTCGTCTCCTACAACGTATATTAAATACATGTGTTAGAGTTTGTATTTTAATCCTTGATCTAGTACCTGTTTAATGGTTATTAAAAAAATAGTGGACTATGTTAGCTTATTGCTTTCTTTGCTTTTCCATAGATTCATACATGTTTTAATATGATATGTAGATTTACACGAAACACTCCGTGATATCTGGAATATGTAAGCATCAAAGCCATTGAATTTCACCATGGAGTTGCAGCTTAGATTTTCTGCTATTTACATTTAAATGACTGTTTTTGTTAGTACTTGATCCCGTACTTAATACCTTATTTTCGGTATTTGTACAAATATTATCATAGAAAAGGACATTGCTTGTTTTTCTGGTCTATAGGTTCAGATTTATATATGTGTGATTAAATATGTCATCGGAATATATTAAAAATCTAGGCTTTATTTTCATTATTTTCAAAACATTTTTGATACATTGGCAGCTTAGCATTTCTGCTATTTATATATCAAAGATAATAATTTTCTGCTATTTATGTGTTATTGCTAAATTGGCTTGATGGTTGTATTCAGTTTGTCTCTTTCTTTGCATTATAGATGCTAATTTAAAAATAGGGTTTTTGATGCTCATTTAATACAATATATTCAGCTTTTTGTATTTAGTAAAAATAGCAGATTTGATTAGCGTTTCGCCTTACTTTATTTGCTATAGTTCCATACAGTTATCGATGAGATTTTGTATGCTTAGAGAAACATTCTGGGATATTTGGACTTTTTCCGGATGTGTACCTTGAAATTTATCTGTACAAAACCTAGTTTAGATTCGGATTTTGCTTTCTTTTCTTATCGGTAGGTGAAGAACTTATACTGATCTCTAGATTGAAACACACAAACACAGAGTTAACTAATACAATTTGAATAGGGATTTTTACGCATAATTTTCATGCAATTTTTCTATATATTGGCAGCTTAGATTTTCTGCTATTTATGTTTGTATGATATACACGAAATTAGTTTGAAAGTCGTATCCTACTCGTCTCCTTCAATGCATATGAAATACGTGTGATAGAGTTTGAATTTTAATCCTTGATCTAGTACCTGTTTACTGGTTATTAAAAAAAAGTGGACTATGTTAGCTTATCGCTTTCTTTGCTTTCCCATAGATTCGTACATGGATTAATATGATATGTAGATATACATGAAACAGTCCATGATATCTGGAATATGTAAGCATCAATGCCATTGAATTTCATCATGGAGTGGCAGCTTAGATTTTCTGCTATTTATATTTGAATGACTGTTTTTGTTAGTATTTGATCCCATACTTAATACTTTATTTTCGGTATTTGTACAAATATTATCATAGAAATGGACATTGCTTGTTTTTCTGATTTATAGGTTCAGATTTATATATGTGTGATTAAATATGTCTTTGGAATATATGAAAAGATATAGGTTTTATTCTCATTATTTTCAATACATTTTTGATACATTGGCAGCTTAGCTTTCCTGCTATTTATACATCAAAAATAATAATTTTCTTCTATTTATGTGTTATTGCAAAATTGATTTGATTGTTGAATACAGCTTGTCTCTTTCTTTGCATACTAAATGCTAATTTAATGATAGGGTTTTGGAACGTTGTCTAATACAATATATTCTGCTTTTGGTTTTTAGTGGAATTAGCAAATTTTTTTAACAATTTGCTTTATTCTCTTTGCTATAGTTCCATACATTTATCGATGATATTTGTTATATTTATGGAAACATTCTTGATATTTGGACTTGCTCCATATGAGTACATTGAAATTAATTTCATCCGCATAATACATGCAAGAGATCTATATTTTTAATTGTTTAATTTTCATTAAATTCTTCTATATATTGGCAGCTTAGCTTTTCTGCTATGTATATTTGTATGATATACACAAAATTTGTTTGAAAGGTGTGTATAGCTTGTCTTCTACAATGCATATTAAATACAAGTTTTAGAGTTTGTATTTTAATACTTTATCTAGTACCTGTAACTATGCTCTTTGAAAGATAGGGTTTTAGAACCTGATCTAATACAATATATTCTGTTTTAGGTTTTTAGTACAAATAGCAGATTTGTTTAGCATTTTACTTTATTTTATTTGCTATAGTTCCATACAGTAATCGATGAGAATTTGTAAACTGAGAGAAACATTCTTTGATATTTGGACTTTATCCGAATGAGTACCTTGAAATTTATATGTACAAAAATTAGTTTAGATTAGGATTTTACTTTCTTTCTTTTCGATAGGTGAAGAACTTATCTCTAGATTCAAACACAGAAACACAGAGTTATCAACTTGAATAGGGATTTTTTCGCATAATTTTCATTCAATTTTTCTGTATATTGGAGCTTAGATTTTCTGCTATTTTGTTTGTATGATATACACGAAATTAGTTTGAAAGTTGTATATTACTCGTCTCCTACAACGTATATTAAATACATGTGTTAGAGTCTGTATTTTAATCCTTGATCTAGGACCAGTTTAATGGTTATTAAAAAAATAGTGGACTATGTTAGCTTATCGCTTTCTTTGCTTTTCCATAGATTCATACATGTTTTAATATGATATGTAGATTTACACGAAACAGTCCATGATATCTGGAATATGTAAGCATCAATGCCATTGAATTTCACCATGGAGTAGCAGCTTAGATTTTCTGCTATTTATATTTGAATGACTGTTTTTGTTAGTACCTGATCCCGCACTTTATACCTTATTTTCGGTATTTTTACAAATATTATCATAGATCAAAACATTGCTTGTTTTTCTGATCTATATTTTCAGATTTATATATATGTGAATAAATATGTCATCGGAATATATTAAAAATCTGGGCTTTATTTTCATTATTTTTAAAACATTTTTGATACATTGGCAGCTTAGCATTTCTGCTATTTATATATCAAAGATAATAATTTTCTGCTATTTATGTGTTATTGCTAAATTGGCTTGATGGTTGTATTCATGTTGTCTCTTTCTTTGCATTATAGATACTAATTTAAAAATAGGGTTTTTGAAGCTCATTTAATACAATATATTCAGCTTTTTGAATTTAGTACAAATAGCAGATTTGATTAGCGTTTCGCCTTACTTCATTTGCTATAGTTCCATACAGTTATCGATGAGATTTTGTATGCTTAGAGAAACATTCTGGGATATTTGGACTTTTTCCGGATGTGTACCTTGAAATTTATCTGTACAAAACCTAGTTTAGAGTCGGATTTTGCTTTCTTTTCTTATCGGTAGGTGAAGAACTTATACTTATCTCTAGATTCAAACACAGAAACACAGAGTTATCTAATACAACTTGAATAGGTATTTTTTAGCATAAGTTTCATTCAATTTTTCTGTATATTGGCAGCTTAGATTTTCTGCTACTTTTGTTTGTATGATATACACGAAATTAGTTTGAAAGGTGTATATTACTCGTCTCCTACAACGTATATTAAATACATGTGTTAGAGTTTGTATTTTAATCCTTGATCTAGTACCTGTTTAATGGTTATTAAAAAAATAGTGGACTATGTTAGCTTATTGCTTTCTTTGCTTTTCCATAGATTCATACATGTTTTAATATGATATGTAGATTTACACGAAACACTCCGTGATATCTGGAATATGTAAGCATCAATGCCATTGAATTTCACCATGGAGTTGCAGCTTAGATTTTCTGCTATTTACATTTAAATGACTGTTTTTGTTAGTACTTGATCCCGTACTTAATACCTTATTTTCGGTATTTGTACAAATATTATCATAGAAAAGGACATTGCTTGTTTTTCTGGTCTATAGGTTCAGATTTATATATGTGGGATTAAATATGTCATCGGAATATATTAAAAATCTAGGCTTTTTTTTCATTATTTTCAAAACATTTTTGATACATTGGCAGCTTAGCATTTCTGCTATTTATATATCAAAGATAATAATTTTCTGCTATTTATGAGTTATTGCTAAATTGGCTTGATGGTTGTATTCAGTTTGTCTCTTTCTTTGCATTATAGATGCTAATTTAAAAATAGGGTTTTTGAAGCTCATTTAATAAAATATATAATCAGCTTTTTGTATTTAGTACAAATAGCAGATTTGATTAGCGTTTCGCCTTACTTTATTTGCTATAGTTCCATACAGTTATCGATGAGATTTTGTATGCTTAGAGAAACATTCTGGGATATTTGGACTTTTTCCGGATATGTACCTTGAAATTTATCTGTACAAAACCTAGTTTAGATTCGGATTTTGCTTTCTTTTCTTATCGGTAGGTGAAGAACTTATACTTATTTCTTGATTCAAACACAGAAACACAGAGTTATCTAATACAACTTGAATAGGGATTTTTTAGCATAATTTTCATTCAATTTTTCTGTATATTGGCAGCTTAGATTTTCTGCTACTTTTGTTTGTATGATATACACGAAATTAGTTTGAAATGTGTATATTACTCGTCTCCTACAACGTATATTAAATACATGTGTTAGAGTTTGTATTTTAATCCTTGATCTAGTACCTGTTTAATGGTTATTAAAAAAATAGTGGACTATGTTAGCTTATTGCTTTCTTTGCTTTTCCATAGATTCATACATGTTTTAATATGATATGTAGATTTACACGAAACACTCCGTGATATCTGGAATATGTAAGCATCAATGCCATTGAATTTCACCATGGAGTTGCAGCTTAGATTTTCTGCTATTTACATTTAAATGACTGTTTTGTTAGTACTTGATCCCGTACTTAATACCTTATTTTCGGTATTTGTACAAATATTATCATAGAAAAGGACATTGCTTGTTTTTCTGGTCTATAGGTTCAGATTTATATATGTGGGATTAAATATGTCATCGGAATATATTAAAAATCTAGGCTTTATTTTCATTATTTTCAAAACATTTTTGATACATTGGCAGCTTAGCATTTCTGCTATTTATATATCAAAGATAATAATTTTCTGCTATTTATATGTTATTGCTAAATAGGCTTGATGGTTGTATTCAGTTTGTCTCTTTCTTTGCATTATAGATGCTAATTTAAAAATAGGGTTTTTGAAGCTCATTTAATACAATATATTCAGCTTTTTGTATTTAGTACAAATAGCAGATTTGATTAGCGTTTCGCCTTTCTTTATTTGCTATAGTTCCATACAGTTATCGATGAGATTTTGTATGCTTAGAGAAACATTCTGGGATATTTGGACTTTTTCCGGATGTGTACCTTGAAATTTATCTGTACAAAACCTAGTTTAGATTCGGATTTTGCTTTCTTTTCTTATCGGTAGGTGAAGAACTTATACTGATCTCTAGATTGAAATACACAAACACAGAGTTAACTAATACAATTTGAATAGGGATTTTTACGCATAATTTTCATGCAATTTTTCTATATATTGGCAGCTTAGATTTTCTGCTATTTATGTTTGTATGATATACACGAAATTAGTTTGAAAGTCGTATCCTACTCGTCTCCTTCAATGCATATGAAATACATGTGATAGAGTTTGAATTTTAATCCTTGATCTAGTACCTGTTTACTGGTTATTAAAAAAAAAGTGGACTATGTTAGCTTATCGCTTTCTTTGCTTTCCCATAGATTCGTACATGGTTTAATATGATATGTAGATATACATGAAACAGTCCATGATAGCTGGAATATGTAAGCATCAAAGCCATTGAATTTCATCATGGAGTGGCAGCTTAGCTTTTCTGCTATGTATATTTGTATGATATACACAAAATTTGTTTGAAAGGTGTGTATAGCTTGTCTTCTACAATGCATATTAAATACAAGTTTTAGAGTTTGTATTTTAATCCTTGATCTAGTACCTGTAACTATGCTCTTTGAAAGATAGGGTTTTAGAACCTGATCTAATACAATATATTCTGTTTTTGGTTTTTAGTACAAATAGCAGATTTGTTTAGCATTTTACTTTATTTTATTTGCTATAGTTCCATACAGTAATCGATGAGATTTTGTATACTGAGAGAAACATTCTTTGATATTTGGACTTTATCCGAATGAGTACCTTGAAATTTATATGTACAAAAATTAGTTTAGATTAGGATTTTACTTTCTTTCTTTTCGATAGGTGAAGAACTTATCTCTAGATTCAAACACAGAAACACAGAGTTATCAACTTGAATAGGGATTTTTTCGCATAATTTTCATTCAATTTTTCTGTATATTGGAGCTTAGATTTTCTGCTATTTTTGTTTGTATGATATACACGAAATTAGTTTGAAAGTTGTATATTACTCGTCTCCTACAACGTATATTAAATACATGTGTTAGAGTCTGTATTTTAATCCTTGATCTAGGACCTGTTTAATGGTTATTAAAAAAATAGTGGACTATGTTAGCTTATCGCTTTCTTTGCTTTTCCATAGATTCATACATGTTTTAATATCATATGTAGATTTACACGAAACAGTCCATGATATCTGGAATATGTAAGCATCAATGCCATTGAATTTCACCATGGAGTAGCAGCTTAGATTTTCTGCTATTTATATTTGAATGACTGTTTTTACTAGTACCTGATCCCGCACTTTATACCTCATTTTCGGTATTTTTACAAATATTATCATAGATCAAACCATTGCTTGTTTTTCTGATCTATATTTTCAGATTTATATATATGTGAATAAATATGTCATCGGAATATATTAAAAATCTGGGCTTTATTTTCATTATTTTTAAAACATTTTTGATACATTGGCAGCTTAGCATTTCTGCTATTTATATATCAAAGATAATAATTTTCTGCTATTTATGTGTTATTGCTAAATTGGCTTGATGGTTGTATTCATGTTGTCTCTTTCTTTGCATTATAGATGCTAATTTAAAAATAGGATTTTTGAAGCTCATTTAATACAATATATTCAGCTTTTTGTATTTAGTACAAATAGCAGATTTGATTAGCGTTTCGCCTTACTTTATTTGCTATAGTTCCATACAGTTATCGATGAGATTTTGTATGCTTAGAGAAACATTCTGGGATATTTGGACTTTTTCCGGATGTGTACCTTGAAATTTATCTGTACAAAACCTAGTTTAGATACGGATTTTGCTTTCTTTTCTAATCGGTAGGTGAAGAACTTATACTTATCTCTTGATTCAAACACAGAAACACAGAGTTATCTAATACAACTTGAATAGGGATTTTTTAGCATAATTTTCATTCAATTTTTCTGTATATTGGCAGCTTAGATTTTCTGCTACTTTTGTTTGTATGATATACACGAAATTAGTTTGAAAGGTGTATATTACTCGTCTCCTACAACGTATATTAAATACATGTGTTAGAGTTTGTATTTTAATCCTTGATCTAGTACTTGTTTAATGGTTATTAAAAAAATATTGGACTATGTTAGCTTATTGCTTCTTTGCTTTTCCATAGATTCATACATGTTTTAATATGATATGTAGATTTACACGAAACAGTCCATGATATCTGGAATATGTAAGCATCAATGCCTTTGAATTTCACCATGGAGTTGCAGCTTAGATTTTCTGCTTTTTATATTTAAATCACTGTTTTTGTTAGTACTTGATCCCGTACTTAATACCTTATTTTCGGTATTTGTACAAATATTATCATAGAAAAGGACATTGCTTGTTTTTCTGGTCTATAGGTTCAGATTTATAGATATGTGATTAAATATGTCATCGGAATATATTAAAAATCTCGGCTTTATTTTCATTATTTTTAAAACATTTTTGATACATTGGCAGCTTAGCATTTCTGCTATTTATATATCAAAGATAATAATTTTCTGCTATTTATGTGTTATTGCTAAATTGGCTTGATGATTGTATTCAGTTTGTCTCTTTCTTTGCATTATAGATGCTAATTTATAAATAGGGTTTTTGAAGCTCATTTAATACAATATATTCAGGTTTTGGTTTTTAGTACAAATAGCCGATTTGATTAGCGTTTCGCTTTACTTTATTTGCTATAGTTCCATACAGTTATCGATGAGATTTTGTATGTTTAGAGAAACATTCTGGGATATTTGGACTTTTTCCGGATGTGTACCTTGAAATTTATCTGTACAAAACCTAGTTTAGATTCGGATTTTGCTTTCTTTTCTTATCGGTAGGTGAAGAACTTATACTGATCTCTAGATTGAAACACACAAACACAGATTTAACTAATACAATTTGAATAGGGATTTTTACGCATAATTTTCATGCAATTTTTCTATATATTGGCAGCTTAGATTTTCTGCTATTTATGTTTGTATGATATACACGAAATTAGTTTGAAAGTCGTATCTTACTCGTCTCCTTCAATGCATATGAAATACATGTGATAGAGTTTGAATTTTAATCCTTGATCTAGTACCTGTTTACTGGTTATTAAAAAAAAAGTGGACTATGTTAGCTTATCGCTTTCTTTGCTTTCCCATAGATTCGTACATGGTTTAATATGATATGTAGATATACATGAAACAGTCCATGATAGCTGGAATATGTAAGCATCAATGCCATTGAATTTCACCATGGAGTTGCAGCTTAGATTTTCTGCTATTTACATTTAAATGACTGTTTTTGTTAGTACTTGATCCCGTACTTAATACCTTATTTTCGGTATTTGTACAAATATTATCATAGAAAAGGACATTGCTTGTTTTTCTGGTCTATAGGTTCAGATTTATATATGTGGGATTAAATATGTCTTTGGAATATATGAAAAGATCTAGGTTTTATTCTCATTATTTTCAATACATTTTTTATACATTGGCAGCTTAGCTTTCCTGCTATTTATATATCAAAAATAATAATTTTCTTCTATTTATGTGTTATTGCAAAATTGATTTGATTGTTGAATACAGCTTTTCTCTTTCTTTGCATAATAAATGCCAATTTAATGATAGGGTTTTGGAACTTTGTCTAATACAATATATTCTGCTTTTGGTTTTTAGTGGAATTAGCAAATTTGTTTAACAGTTTGCTTTATTCTCTTTGGTATAGTTCCATACATTTATCGATGAGATTTGTTATATTTATAGAAACATTCTTGATATTTGGACTTGCTTCATATGAGTACATTGAAATTTATTTCATCAGCATAATACATGCAAGAAATCTATATTTTTAATCGTTTAATTTTCATTAAATTCTTCTATATATTGGCAGCTTACCTTTTCTGCTATTTATATTTGTATGATATACACAAAATTTGTTTGAAAGCTGTGTATAGCTTGTCTTCTACAATGCATATTAAATACAAGTTTTAGAGTTTGTATTTTAATCCTTGATCTAGTACCTGTTACTATGCTCATTGAAAGATAGGGTTTTAGAACCTGATCTAATACAATATATTCTGTGTTTGGTTTTTAGTACAATTAGCAGATTTGTTTAGCATTTTGCTTTATTTTATTTGCTATAGTTCCATACAGTAATCGATGAGATTTTGTATACTGAGAGAAACATTCTAGTACCTGTTACATATTTGGACTTTATCCGAATGAGTACCTTGAAATGTATATGTACAAAAATTAAATTAGATTAGATTAGGATTTCTGTTTATATTTGAATGACTGTTTTTGTTAGTTCTTGATTCCGTACTTAATACCTTATTTTCGGTATTTGTACAAATATTATCATAGAAAAGGACATTGCTTGTTTTTCTGGTCTATAGGTTCAGATTTATGTATGTGTGATTAAATATGTCATCGGAATATATTAAAAATCTAGGCTTTATTTTCATTATTTTTAAAACATTTTTGATACATTGGCAGCTTAGCATTTCTGCTATTTATATATCAAAGATAATAATTTTCTGCTATTTATGTGTTATTGCTAAATTGGCTTGATTATTGTATTCAGTTTGTCTCTTTCTTTGCATTATAGATGCTAATTTATAAATAGGGTTTTTGAAGCTCATTTAATACAATATATTCAGGTTTTGGTTTTTAGTACAAATAGCCGATTTCATTAGCGTTTCGCTTTATTTATTTGCTATAGTTCCATACAGTTATCGATGAGATTTTTATGTTTAGAGAAACATTCTGGGATATTTGGACTTTTTCCGGATATGTACCTTGAAATTTATCTGTACAAAACCTAGTTTAGAGTCGGATTTTGCTTTCTTTTCTTATCGGTAGGTGAAGAACTTATACTGATCTCTAGATTCAAACACAGAAACACAGAGTTATCTAATACAACTTGAATAGGTATTTTTTAGCATAAGTTTCATTCAATTTTTCTGTATATTGGCAGCTTA
Organism: Amaurobius ferox; assembly: GCA_951213105.1. Lineage (NCBI taxonomy): Eukaryota > Metazoa > Arthropoda > Arachnida > Araneae > Amaurobiidae > Amaurobius > Amaurobius ferox. Next base: position 72,617,657 of record OX578147.1, read on the forward strand.
GATTTTCTGCTACTTTTGTTTGTATGATATACACGAAATTAATTTGAAAGGTGTATATTACTCGTCTCCTACAACGTATATTAAATACATGTGTTAGAGTTTGTATTTTAATCCTTGATCTAGTACCTGTTTAATGGTTATTAAAAAAATAGTGGACTATGTTAGCTTATTGCTTTCTTTGCTTTTCCATAGATTCATACATGTTTTAATATGATATGTAGATTTACACGAAACACTCCGTGATATCTGGAATATGTAAGCATCAATGCCATTGAATTTCACCATGGAGTTGCAGCTTAGATTTTCTGCTATTTACATTTAAATGACTGTTTTTGTTAGTACTTGATCCCGTACTTAATACCTTATTTTCGGTATTTGTACAAATATTATCATAGAAAAGGACATTGCTTGTTTTTCTGGTCTATAGGTTCAGATTTATATATGTGGGATTAAATATGTCATCGGAATATATTAAAAATCTAGGCTTTATTTTCATTATATTCAAAACATTTTTGATACATTGGCAGCTTAGCATTTCTGCTATTTATATATCAAAGATAATAATTTTCTGCTATTTATGTGTTATTGCTAAATTGGCTTGATGGTTGTATTCAGTTTGTCTCTTTCTTTGCATTATAGATGCTAATTTAAAAATAGGGTTTTTGAAGCTCATTTAATGCAATATATTCAGCTTTTTGTATTTAGTACAAATAGCAGATTTGATTAGCGTTTCGCCTTACTTTATTTGCTATAGTTCCATACAGTTATCGATGAGATTTTGTATGCTTAGAGAAACATTCTGGGATATTTGGACTTTTTCCGGATGTGTACCTTGAAATTTATCTGTACAAAACCTAGTTTAGATCCGGATTTTGCTTTCTTTTCTTATCGGTAGGTGAAGAACTTATACTTATTTCTTGATTCAAACACAGAAACACAGAGTTATCTAATACAACTTGAATAGGGATTTTTTAGCATAATTTTCATTCAATTTTTCTGTATATTGGCAGCTTAGATTTTCTGCTACTTTTGTTTGTATGATATACACGAAATTAGTTTGAAAGGTGTATATTACTCGTCTCCTACAACGTATATTAAATACATGTGTTAGAGTTTGTATTTTAATCCTTGATCTAGTACCTGTTTAATGGTTATTAAAAAAATAGTTGACTATGTTAGCTTATTGCTTTCTTTGCTTTTCCATAGATTCATACATGTTTTAATATGATATGTAGATTTACACGAAACACTCCGTGATATCTGGAATATGTAAGCATCAATGCCATTGAATTTCACCATGGAGTTGCAGCTTAGATTTTCTGCTATTTACATTTAAATGACTGTTTTTGTTAGTACTTGATCCCGTACTTAATACCTTATTTTCGGTATTTGTACAAATATTATCATAGAAAAAGGCATTGCTTGTTTTTCTGGTCTATAGGTTCAGATTTATATATGTGGGATTAAATATGTCATCGGAATATATTAAAAATCTAGGCTTTATTTTCATTATTTTCAAAACATTTTTGATACATTGGCAGCTTAGCATTTCTGCTATTTATATATCAAAGATAATAATTTTCTGCTATTTATGTGTTATTGCTAAATTGGCTTGATGGTGGTATTCAGTTTGTCTCTTTCTTTGCATTATAGATGCTAATTTAAAAATAGGGTTTTTGAAGCTCATTTAATACAATATATTCAGCTTTTTGTATTTAGTACAAATAGCAGATTTGATTAGCGTTTCGCCTTACTTTATTTGCTATAGTTCCATACAGTTATCGATGAGATTTTGTATGCTTAGAGAAACATTCTGGGATATTTGGACTTTTTCCGGATGTGTACCTTGAAATTTATCTGTACAAAACCTAGTTTAGATTCGGATTTTGCTTTCTTTTCTTATCGGTAGGTGAAGAACTTATACTTATTTCTTGATTCAAACACAGAAACACAGAGTTATCTAATACAACTTGAATAGGGATTTTTTAGCATAATTTTCATTCAATTTTTCTGTATATTGGCAGCTTAGATTTTCTGCTACTTTTGTTTGTATGATATACACGAAATTAGTTTGAAAGGTGTATATTACTCGTCTCCTACAACGTATATTAAATACATGTGTTAGAGTTTGTATTTTAATCCTTGATCTAGTACCTGTTTACTGGTTATTAAAAAAAAAGTGGACTATGTTAGCTTATCGCTTTCTTTGCTTTCCCATAGATTCGTACATGGTTTAATATGATATGTAGATATACATGAAACAGTCCATGATAGCTGGAATATGTAAGCATCAAAGCCATTGAATTTCATCATGGAGTGGCAGCTTAGATTTTCTGCTATTTATATTTGAATGACTGTTTTTGTTAGTATTTGATCGCATACTTAATACTTTATTTTCGGTATTTGTACAAATATTATCATAGAAATGGACATTGCTTGTTTTTCTGATCTATAGGTTCAGATTTATATATGTGTGATTAAATATGTCTTTGGAATATATGAAAAGATCTAGGTTTTATTCTCATTATTTTCAATACATTTTTGATACATTGGCAGCTTAGCTTTCCTGCTATTTATACATCAAAAATAATAATTTTCTTCTATTTATGTGTTATTGCAAAATTGATTTGATTGTTGAATACAGCTTGTCTCTTTCTTTGCATACTAAATGCTAATTTAATGATAGGGTTTTGGAACGTTGTCTAATACAATATATTCTGCTTTTGGTTTTTAGTGGAATTAGCAAATTTGTTTAACAATTTGCTTTATTCTCTTTGCTATAGTTCCATACATTTATCGATGATATTTGTTATATTTATGGAAACATTCTTGATATTTGGACTTGCTCCATATGAGTACATTGAAATTAATTTCATCCGCATAATACATGCAAGAGATCTATATTTTTAATCGTTTAATTTTCATTAAATTCTTCTATATATTGGCAGCTTAGCTTTTCTGCTATGTATATTTGTATGATATACACAAAATTTGTTTGAAAGGTGTGTATAGCTTGTCTTCTACAATGCATATTAAATACAAGTTTTAGAGTTTGTATTTTAATCCTTGATCTAGTACCTGTAACTATGCTCTTTGAAAGATAGGGTTTTAGAACCTGATCTAATACAATATATTCTGTTTTTGGTTTTTAGTACAAATAGCAGATTTGTTTAGCATTTTACTTTATTTTATTTGCTATAGTTCCATACAGTAATCGATGAGATTTTGTATACTGAGAGAAACATTCTTTGATATTTGGACTTTATCCGAATGAGTACCTTGAAATTTATATGTACAAAAATTAGTTTAGATTAGGATTTTACTTTCTTTCTTTTCGATAGGTGAAGAACTTATCTCTAGATTCAAACACGGAAACACAGAGTTATCAACTTGAATAGGGATTTTTTCGCATAATTTTCATTCAATTTTTCTGTATATTGGAGCTTAGATTTTCTGCTATTTTTGTTTGTATGATATACACGAAATTAGTTTGAAAGTTGTATATTACTCGTCTCCTACAACGTATATTAAATACATGTGTTAGAGTCTGTATTTTAATCCTTGATCTAGGACCTGTTTAATGGTTATTAAAAAAATAGTGGACTATGTTAGCTTATCGCTTTCTTTGCTTTTCCATAGATTCATACATGTTTTAATATGATATGTAGATTTACACGAAACAGTCCATGATATCTGGAATATGTAAGCATCAATGCCATTGAATTTCACCATGGAGTAGCAGCTTAGATTTTCTGCTATTTATATTTGAATGACTGTTTTTACTAGTACCTGATCCCGCACTTTATACCTCATTTTCGGTATTTTTACAAATATTATCATAGATCAAAACATTGCTTGTTTTTCTGATCTATATTTTCAGATTTATATATATGTGAATAAATATGTCATCGGAATATATTAAAAATCTGGGCTTTATTTTCATTATTTTTAAAACATTTTTGATACATTGGCAGCTTAGCATTTCTGCTATTTATATATCAAAGATAATAATTTTCTGCTATTTATGTGTTATTGCTAAATTGGCTTGATGGTTGTATTCATGTTGTCTCTTTCTTTGCATTATAGATGCTAATTTAAAAATAGGGTTTTTGAAGCTCATTTAATACAATATATTCAGCTTTTTGTATTTAGTACAAATAGCAGATTTGATTAGCGTTTCGCCTTACTTTATTTGCTATAGTTCCATACAGTTATCGATGAGATTTTGTATGCTTAGAGAAACATTCTGGGATATTTGGACTTTTTCCGGATGTGTACCTTGAAATTTATCTGTACAAAACCTAGTTTAGATTCGGATTTTGCTTTCTTTTCTTATCGGTAGGTGAAGAACTTATACTTATCTCTTGATTCAAACACAGAAACACAGAGTTATCTAATACAACATGAATAGGGATTTTTTAGCATAATTTTTATTCAATTTTTCTGTATATTGGCAGCTTAGATTTTCTGCTACTTTTGTTTGTATGATATACACGAAATTAGTTTGAAAGGTGTATATTACTCGTCTCCTACAACGTATATTAAATACATGTGTTAGAGTTTGTATTTTAATCCTTGATCTAGTACATGTTTAATGGTTATTAAAAAAATAGTGGACTATGTTAGCTTATTGCTTTCTTTGCTTTTCCATAGATTCATACATGTTTTAATATGATATGTAGATTTACACGAAACACTCCGTGATATCTGGAATATGTAAGCATCAATGCCTTTGAATTTCACCATGGAGTTTCAGCTTAGATTTTCTGCTATTTATATTTAAATCACTGTTTTTGTTAGTACTTGATCCCGTACTTAATACCTTATTTTCGGTATTTGTACAAATATTATCATAGAAAAGAACATTGCTTGTTTTACTGGTCTATAGGTTCAGATTTATATATGTGTGATTAAATATGTCATCGGAATATAATAAAAATCTAGGCTTTATTTTCATTATTTTTAAAACATTTTTGATACATTGGCAGCTTAGCATTTCTGATATTTATATATCAAAGATAATAATTTTCTGCTATTTATGTGTTATTGCTAAATTGGCTTGATGGTTGTATTCAGTTTGTCTCTTTCTTTGCATTATAGATGCTAATTTAAAAATAGGGTTTTTGAAGCTCATTTAATACAATATATTCAGCTTTTTGTATTTAGTACAAATAGCAGATTTGATTAGCGTTTCGCCTTACTTTATTTGCTATAGTTCCATACAGTTATCGATGAGATTTTGTATGCTTAGAGAAACATTCTGGGATATTTGGACTTTTTCCGGATGTGTACCTTGAAATTTATCTGTACAAAACCTAGTTTAGATTCGGATTTTGCTTTCTTTTCTTATCGGTAGGTGAAGAACTTATACTTATCTCTTGATTCAAACACAGAAACACAGAGTTATCTAATACAACATGAATAGGGATTTTTTAGCATAATTTTTATTCAATTTTTCTGTATATTGGCAGCTTAGATTTTCTGCTACTTTTGTTTGTATGATATACACGAAATTAGTTTGAAAGGTGTATATTACTCGTCTCCTACAACGTATATTAAATACATGTGTTAGAGTTTGTATTTTAATCCTTGATCTAGTACATGTTTAATGGTTATTAAAAAAATAGTGGACTATGTTAGCTTATTGCTTTCTTTGCTTTTCCATAGATTCATACATGTTTTAATATGATATGTAGATTTACACGAAACACTCCGTGATATCTGGAATATGTAAGCATCAATGCCTTTGAATTTCACCATGGAGTTTCAGCTTAGATTTTCTGCTATTTATATTTAAATCACTGTTTTTGTTAGTACTTGATCCCGTACTTAATACCTTATTTTCGGTATTTGTACAAATATTATCATAGAAAAGGACATTGCTTGTTTTACTGGTCTATAGGTTCAGATTTATATATGTGTGATTAAATATGTCATCGGAATATAATAAAAATCTAGGCTTTATTTTCATTATTTTTAAAACATTTTTGATACATTGGCAGCTTAGCATTTCTGATATTTATATATCAAAGATATTAATTTTCTGCTATTTATGTGTTATTGCTAAATTGGCTTGATGGTTGTATTCAGTTTGTCTCTTTCTTTGCATTATAGATGCTAATTTAAAAATAGGGTTTTTGAAGCTCATTTAATACAATATATTCAGCTTTTTGTATTTAGTACAAATAGCAGATTTGATTAGCGTTTCGCCTTACTTTATTTGCTATAGTTCCATACAGTTATCGATGAGATTTTGTATGCTTAGAGAAACATTCTGGGATATTTGGACTTTTTCCGGATGTGTACCTTGAAATTTATCTGTACAAAACCTAGTTTAGATTCGGATTTTGCTTTCTTTTCTTATCGGTAGGTGAAGAACTTATACTTATCTCTTGATTCAAACACAGAAACACAGAGTTATCTAATACAACTTGAATAGGGATTTTTTAGCATAATTTTCATTCAATTTTTCTGTATATTGGCAGCTTAGATTTTCTGCTACTTTTGTTTGTATGATATACACGAAATTAGTTTGAAAGGTGTATATTACTCGTCTCCTACAACGTATATTAAATACATGTGTTAGAGTTTGTATTTTAATCCTTGATCTAGTACCTGTTTAATGGTTATTAAAAAAATAGTGAACTATGTTAGCTTATTGCTTTCTTTGCTTTTCCATAGATTCGTACATGTTTTAATATGATATGTAGATTTACACGAAACACTCCGTGATATCTGGAATATGTAAGCATCCATGCCATTGAATTTCAGCATGGAGTTGCAGCTTAGATTTTCTGCTATTTACATTTGAATGACTGTTTTTGTTAGTATTTGATCCCATACTTAATACTTTATTTTCAGTATTTGTACAAATATTATCATAGAAAAGGACATTGCTTGTTTTTCTGATCTATAGGTTCAGATTTATATATGTGTGATTAAATATGTCTTTGGAATATATGAAAAATCTAGGTTTTATTCTCATTATTTTCAATACATTTTTGATACATTGGCAGCTTAGCTTTCCTGCTATTTATATATCAAAAATAATAATTTTCTTCTATTTATGTGTTATTGCAAAATTGATTTGATTGTTGAATACAGCTTTTCTCTTTCTTTGCATACTAAATGCCAATTTAATGATAGGGTTTTGGAACTTTGTCTAATACAATATATTCTGCTTTTGGTTTTTAGTGGAATTAGCAAATTTGTTTAACAGTTTGCTTTATTCTCTTTGGTATAGTTCCATACATTTATCGATGAGATTTGTTATATTTATAGAAACATTCTTGATATTTGGACTTGCTCCATATGAGTACATTGAAATTTATTTCATCCGCATAATACATGCAAGAAATCTATATTTTTAATCGTTTAATTTTCATTAAATTCTTCTATATATTGGCAGCTTAGGTTTTCTGCTATTTATATTTGTATGATATACACAAAATTTGTTTGAAAGGTGTGTATAGCTTGTCTTCTACAATGCATATTAAATACAAGTTTTAGAGTTTGTATTTTAATCCTTGATCTAGTACCTGTATCTATGCTCATTGAAAGATAGGGTTTTAGAACCTGATCTAATACAATATATTCTGTTTTTGGTTTTTAGTACAAATAGCAGATTTGTTTAGCATTTTACTTTATTTCATTTGCTATAGTTCCATACAGTAATCGATGAGATTTTGTATACTGAGAGAAACATTCTTTGATATTTGGACTTAATCCGAATGAGTACCTTGAAATTTAAATGTACAAAAATTAGTTTAGATTAGGATTTTACTTTCTTTCTTTTCGATAGGTGAAGAACTTATCTCTAGATTCAAACACAGAAACACAGAGTTATCAACTTGATTTTTTCGCATAATTTTCATTTAATTTTTCTGTATATTGGAGCTTAGATTTTCTGCTATTTTTGTTTGTATGATATACACGAAATTAGTTTGAAAGTTGTATATTACTCGTCTCCTACAACGTATATTAAATACATGCGTTAGAGTCTGTATTTTAATCCTTGATCTAGGACCTGTTTAATGGTTATTAAAAAAATAGTGGACTATGTTAGCTTATCGCTTTCTTTGCTTTTCCATAGATTCATACATGTTTTAATATGATATGTAGATTTACACGAAACAGTCCATGATATCTGGAATATGTAAGCATCAATGCCATTGAATTTCACCATGGAGTAGCAGCTTGGATTTTCTGCTATTTATATTTGAATGACTGTTTTTACTAGTACCTGATCCCGCACTTTATACCTTATTTTCGGTATTTTTACAAATATTATCATAGATCAAAACATTGCTTGTTTTTCTGATCTATATTTTCAGATTTATATATATGTGAATAAATATGTCATCGGAATATATTAAAAATCTGGGCTTTATTTTCATTATTTTTAAAACATTTTTGATACATTGGCAGCTTAGCATTTCTGCTATTTATATATCAAAGATAATAATTTTCTGCTATTTATGTGTTATTGCTAAATTGGCTTGATGGTTGTATTCATGTTGTCTCTTTCTTTGCATTATAGATACTAATTTAAAAATAGGGTTTTTGAAGCTCATTTAATACAATATATTCAGCTTTTTGAATTTAGTACAAATAGCAGATTTGATTAGCGTTTCGCCTTACTTCATTTGCTATAGTTCCATACAGTTATCGATGAGATTTTGTATGCTTAGAGAAACATTCTGGGATATTTGGACTTTTTCCGGATGTGTACCTTGAAATTTATCTGTACAAAACCTAGTTTAGAGTCGGATTTTGCTTTCTTTTCTTATCGGTAGGTGAAGAACTTATACTTATCTCTAGATTCAAACACAGAAACACAGAGTTATCTAATACAACTTGAATAGGTATTTTTTAGCATAAGTTTCATTCAATTTTTCTGTATATTGGCAGCTTAGATTTTCTGCTACTTTTGTTTGTATGATATACACGAAATTAGTTTGAAAGGTGTATATTACTCGTCTCCTACAACGTATATTAAATACATGTGTTAGAGTTTGTATTTTAATCCTTGATCTAGTACCTGTTTAATGGTTATTAAAAAAATAGTGGACTATGTTAGCTTATTGCTTTCTTTGCTTTTCCATAGATTCATACATGTTTTAATATGATATGTAGATTTACACGAAACACTCCGTGATATCTGGAATATGTAAGCATCAATGCCATTGAATTTCACCATGGAGTTGCAGCTTAGATTTTCTGCTATTTACATTTAAATGACTGTTTTTGTTAGTACTTGATCCCGTACTTAATACCTTATTTTCGGTATTTGTACAAATATTATCATAGAAAAGGACATTGCTTGTTTTTCTGGTCTATAGGTTCAGATTTATATATGTGGGATTAAATATGTCATCGGAATATATTAAAAATCTAGGCTTTTTTTTCATTATTTTCAAAACATTTTTGATACATTGGCAGCTTAGCATTTCTGCTATTTATATATCAAAGATAATAATTTTCTGCTATTTATGAGTTATTGCTAAATTGGCTTGATGGTTGTATTCAGTTTGTCTCTTTCTTTGCATTATAGATGCTAATTTAAAAATAGGGTTTTTGAAGCTCATTTAATAAAATATATAATCAGCTTTTTGTATTTAGTACAAATAGCAGATTTGATTAGCGTTTCGCCTTACTTTATTTGCTATAGTTCCATACAGTTATCGATGAGATTTTGTATGCTTAGAGAAACATTCTGGGATATTTGGACTTTTTCCGGATATGTACCTTGAAATTTATCTGTACAAAACCTAGTTTAGATTCGGATTTTGCTTTCTTTTCTTATCGGTAGGTGAAGAACTTATACTTATTTCTTGATTCAAACACAGAAACACAGAGTTATCTAATACAACTTGAATAGGGATTTTTTAGCATAATTTTCATTCAATTTTTCTGTATATTGGCAGCTTAGATTTTCTGCTACTTTTGTTTGTATGATATACACGAAATTAGTTTGAAATGTGTATATTACTCGTCTCCTACAACGTATATTAAATACATGTGTTAGAGTTTGTATTTTAATCCTTGATCTAGTACCTGTTTAATGGTTATTAAAAAAATAGTGGACTATGTTAGCTTATTGCTTTCTTTGCTTTTCCATAGATTCATACATGTTTTAATATGATATGTAGATTTACACGAAACACTCCGTGATATCTGGAATATGTAAGCATCAATGCCATTGAATTTCACCATGGAGTTGCAGCTTAGATTTTCTGCTATTTACATTTAAATGACTGTTTTGTTAGTACTTGATCCCGTACTTAATACCTTATTTTCGGTATTTGTACAAATATTATCATAGAAAAGGACATTGCTTGTTTTTCTGGTCTATAGGTTCAGATTTATATATGTGGGATTAAATATGTCATCGGAATATATTAAAAATCTAGGCTTTATTTTCATTATTTTCAAAACATTTTTGATACATTGGCAGCTTAGCATTTCTGCTATTTATATATCAAAGATAATAATTTTCTGCTATTTATATGTTATTGCTAAATAGGCTTGATGGTTGTATTCAGTTTGTCTCTTTCTTTGCATTATAGATGCTAATTTAAAAATAGGGTTTTTGAAGCTCATTTAATACAATATATTCAGCTTTTTGTATTTAGTACAAATAGCAGATTTGATTAGCGTTTCGCCTTTCTTTATTTGCTATAGTTCCATACAGTTATCGATGAGATTTTGTATGCTTAGAGAAACATTCTGGGATATTTGGACTTTTTCCGGATGTGTACCTTGAAATTTATCTGTACAAAACCTAGTTTAGATTCGGATTTTGCTTTCTTTTCTTATCGGTAGGTGAAGAACTTATACTGATCTCTAGATTGAAATACACAAACACAGAGTTAACTAATACAATTTGAATAGGGATTTTTACGCATAATTTTCATGCAATTTTTCTATATATTGGCAGCTTAGATTTTCTGCTATTTATGTTTGTATGATATACACGAAATTAGTTTGAAAGTCGTATCCTACTCGTCTCCTTCAATGCATATGAAATACATGTGATAGAGTTTGAATTTTAATCCTTGATCTAGTACCTGTTTACTGGTTATTAAAAAAAAAGTGGACTATGTTAGCTTATCGCTTTCTTTGCTTTCCCATAGATTCGTACATGGTTTAATATGATATGTAGATATACATGAAACAGTCCATGATAGCTGGAATATGTAAGCATCAAAGCCATTGAATTTCATCATGGAGTGGCAGCTTAGCTTTTCTGCTATGTATATTTGTATGATATACACAAAATTTGTTTGAAAGGTGTGTATAGCTTGTCTTCTACAATGCATATTAAATACAAGTTTTAGAGTTTGTATTTTAATCCTTGATCTAGTACCTGTAACTATGCTCTTTGAAAGATAGGGTTTTAGAACCTGATCTAATACAATATATTCTGTTTTTGGTTTTTAGTACAAATAGCAGATTTGTTTAGCATTTTACTTTATTTTATTTGCTATAGTTCCATACAGTAATCGATGAGATTTTGTATACTGAGAGAAACATTCTTTGATATTTGGACTTTATCCGAATGAGTACCTTGAAATTTATATGTACAAAAATTAGTTTAGATTAGGATTTTACTTTCTTTCTTTTCGATAGGTGAAGAACTTATCTCTAGATTCAAACACAGAAACACAGAGTTATCAACTTGAATAGGGATTTTTTCGCATAATTTTCATTCAATTTTTCTGTATATTGGAGCTTAGATTTTCTGCTATTTTTGTTTGTATGATATACACGAAATTAGTTTGAAAGTTGTATATTACTCGTCTCCTACAACGTATATTAAATACATGTGTTAGAGTCTGTATTTTAATCCTTGATCTAGGACCTGTTTAATGGTTATTAAAAAAATAGTGGACTATGTTAGCTTATTGCTTTCTTTGCTTTTCCATAGATTCATACATGTTTTAATATGATATGTAGATTTACACGAAACACTCCGTGATATCTGGAATATGTAAGCATCAATGCCATTGAATTTCACCATGGAGTTGCAGCTTAGATTTTCTGCTATTTACATTTAAATGACTGTTTTTGTTAGTACTTGATCCCGTACTTAATACCTTATTTTCGGTATTTGTACAAATATTATCATAGAAAAGGACATTGCTTGTTTTTCTGGTCTATAGGTTCAGATTTATATATGTGGGATTAAATATGTCATCGGAATATATTAAAAATCTAGGCTTTTTTTTCATTATTTTCAAAACATTTTTGATACATTGGCAGCTTAGCATTTCTGCTATTTATATATCAAAGATAATAATTTTCTGCTATTTATGAGTTATTGCTAAATTGGCTTGATGGTTGTATTCAGTTTGTCTCTTTCTTTGCATTATAGATGCTAATTTAAAAATAGGGTTTTTGAAGCTCATTTAATAAAATATATAATCAGCTTTTTGTATTTAGTACAAATAGCAGATTTGATTAGCGTTTCGCCTTACTTTATTTGCTATAGTTCCATACAGTTATCGATGAGATTTTGTATGCTTAGAGAAACATTCTGGGATATTTGGACTTTTTCCGGATATGTACCTTGAAATTTATCTGTACAAAACCTAGTTTAGATTCGGATTTTGCTTTCTTTTCTTATCGGTAGGTGAAGAACTTATACTTATTTCTTGATTCAAACACAGAAACACAGAGTTATCTAATACAACTTGAATAGGGATTTTTTAGCATAATTTTCATTCAATTTTTCTGTATATTGGCAGCTTAGATTTTCTGCTACTTTTGTTTGTATGATATACACGAAATTAGTTTGAAATGTGTATATTACTCGTCTCCTACAACGTATATTAAATACATGTGTTAGAGTTTGTATTTTAATCCTTGATCTAGTACCTGTTTAATGGTTATTAAAAAAATAGTGGACTATGTTAGCTTATTGCTTTCTTTGCTTTTCCATAGATTCATACATGTTTTAATATGATATGTAGATTTACACGAAACACTCCGTGATATCTGGAATATGTAAGCATCAATGCCATTGAATTTCACCATGGAGTTGCAGCTTAGATTTTCTGCTATTTACATTTAAATGACTGTTTTGTTAGTACTTGATCCCGTACTTAATACCTTATTTTCGGTATTTGTACAAATATTATCATAGAAAAGGACATTGCTTGTTTTTCTGGTCTATAGGTTCAGATTTATATATGTGGGATTAAATATGTCATCGGAATATATTAAAAATCTAGGCTTTATTTTCATTATTTTCAAAACATTTTTGATACATTGGCAGCTTAGCATTTCTGCTATTTATATATCAAAGATAATAATTTTCTGCTATTTATATGTTATTGCTAAATAGGCTTGATGGTTGTATTCAGTTTGTCTCTTTCTTTGCATTATAGATGCTAATTTAAAAATAGGGTTTTTGAAGCTCATTTAATACAATATATTCAGCTTTTTGTATTTAGTACAAATAGCAGATTTGATTAGCGTTTCGCCTTTCTTTATTTGCTATAGTTCCATACAGTTATCGATGAGATTTTGTATGCTTAGAGAAACATTCTGGGATATTTGGACTTTTTCCGGATGTGTACCTTGAAATTTATCTGTACAAAACCTAGTTTAGATTCGGATTTTGCTTTCTTTTCTTATCGGTAGGTGAAGAACTTATACTGATCTCTAGATTGAAATACACAAACACAGAGTTAACTAATACAATTTGAATAGGGATTTTTACGCATAATTTTCATGCAATTTTTCTATATATTGGCAGCTTAGATTTTCTGCTATTTATGTTTGTATGATATACACGAAATTAGTTTGAAAGTCGTATCCTACTCGTCTCCTTCAATGCATATGAAATACATGTGATAGAGTTTGAATTTTAATCCTTGATCTAGTACCTGTTTACTGGTTATTAAAAAAAAAGTGGACTATGTTAGCTTATCGCTTTCTTTGCTTTCCCATAGATTCGTACATGGTTTAATATGATATGTAGATATACATGAAACAGTCCATGATAGCTGGAATATGTAAGCATCAAAGCCATTGAATTTCATCATGGAGTGGCAGCTTAGCTTTTCTGCTATGTATATTTGTATGATATACACAAAATTTGTTTGAAAGGTGTGTATAGCTTGTCTTCTACAATGCATATTAAATACAAGTTTTAGAGTTTGTATTTTAATCCTTGATCTAGTACCTGTAACTATGCTCTTTGAAAGATAGGGTTTTAGAACCTGATCTAATACAATATATTCTGTTTTTGGTTTTTAGTACAAATAGCAGATTTGTTTAGCATTTTACTTTATTTTATTTGCTATAGTTCCATACAGTAATCGATGAGATTTTGTATACTGAGAGAAACATTCTTTGATATTTGGACTTTATCCGAATGAGTACCTTGAAATTTATATGTACAAAAATTAGTTTAGATTAGGATTTTACTTTCTTTCTTTTCGATAGGTGAAGAACTTATCTCTAGATTCAAACACAGAAACACAGAGTTATCAACTTGAATAGGGATTTTTTCGCATAATTTTCATTCAATTTTTCTGTATATTGGAGCTTAGATTTTCTGCTATTTTTGTTTGTATGATATACACGAAATTAGTTTGAAAGTTGTATATTACTCGTCTCCTACAACGTATATTAAATACATGTGTTAGAGTCTGTATTTTAATCCTTGATCTAGGACCTGTTTAATGGTTATTAAAAAAATAGTGGACTATGTTAGCTTATCGCTTTCTTTGCTTTTCCATAGATTCATACATGTTTTAATATCATATGTAGATTTACACGAAACAGTCCATGATATCTGGAATATGTAAGCATCAATGCCATTGAATTTCACCATGGAGTAGCAGCTTAGATTTTCTGCTATTTATATTTGAATGACTGTTTTTACTAGTACCTGATCCCGCACTTTATACCTCATTTTCGGTATTTTTACAAATATTATCATAGATCAAACCATTGCTTGTTTTTCTGATCTATATTTTCAGATTTATATATATGTGAATAAATATGTCATCGGAATATATTAAAAATCTGGGCTTTATTTTCATTATTTTTAAAACATTTTTGATACATTGGCAGCTTAGCATTTCTGCTATTTATATATCAAAGATAATAATTTTCTGCTATTTATGTGTTATTGCTAAATTGGCTTGATGGTTGTATTCATGTTGTCTCTTTCTTTGCATTATAGATGCTAATTTAAAAATAGGATTTTTGAAGCTCATTTAATACAATATATTCAGCTTTTTGTATTTAGTACAAATAGCAGATTTGATTAGCGTTTCGCCTTACTTTATTTGCTATAGTTCCATACAGTTATCGATGAGATTTTGTATGCTTAGAGAAACATTCTGGGATATTTGGACTTTTTCCGGATGTGTACCTTGAAATTTATCTGTACAAAACCTAGTTTAGATACGGATTTTGCTTTCTTTTCTAATCGGTAGGTGAAGAACTTATACTTATCTCTTGATTCAAACACAGAAACACAGAGTTATCTAATACAACTTGAATAGGGATTTTTTAGCATAATTTTCATTCAATTTTTCTGTATATTGGCAGCTTAGATTTTCTGCTACTTTTGTTTGTATGATATACACGAAATTAGTTTGAAAGGTGTATATTACTCGTCTCCTACAACGTATATTAAATACATGTGTTAGAGTTTGTATTTTAATCCTTGATCTAGTACTTGTTTAATGGTTATTAAAAAAATATTGGACTATGTTAGCTTATTGCTTCTTTGCTTTTCCATAGATTCATACATGTTTTAATATGATATGTAGATTTACACGAAACAGTCCATGATATCTGGAATATGTAAGCATCAATGCCTTTGAATTTCACCATGGAGTTGCAGCTTAGATTTTCTGCTTTTTATATTTAAATCACTGTTTTTGTTAGTACTTGATCCCGTACTTAATACCTTATTTTCGGTATTTGTACAAATATTATCATAGAAAAGGACATTGCTTGTTTTTCTGGTCTATAGGTTCAGATTTATAGATATGTGATTAAATATGTCATCGGAATATATTAAAAATCTCGGCTTTATTTTCATTATTTTTAAAACATTTTTGATACATTGGCAGCTTAGCATTTCTGCTATTTATATATCAAAGATAATAATTTTCTGCTATTTATGTGTTATTGCTAAATTGGCTTGATGATTGTATTCAGTTTGTCTCTTTCTTTGCATTATAGATGCTAATTTATAAATAGGGTTTTTGAAGCTCATTTAATACAATATATTCAGGTTTTGGTTTTTAGTACAAATAGCCGATTTGATTAGCGTTTCGCTTTACTTTATTTGCTATAGTTCCATACAGTTATCGATGAGATTTTGTATGTTTAGAGAAACATTCTGGGATATTTGGACTTTTTCCGGATGTGTACCTTGAAATTTATCTGTACAAAACCTAGTTTAGATTCGGATTTTGCTTTCTTTTCTTATCGGTAGGTGAAGAACTTATACTGATCTCTAGATTGAAACACACAAACACAGATTTAACTAATACAATTTGAATAGGGATTTTTACGCATAATTTTCATGCAATTTTTCTATATATTGGCAGCTTAGATTTTCTGCTATTTATGTTTGTATGATATACACGAAATTAGTTTGAAAGTCGTATCTTACTCGTCTCCTTCAATGCATATGAAATACATGTGATAGAGTTTGAATTTTAATCCTTGATCTAGTACCTGTTTACTGGTTATTAAAAAAAAAGTGGACTATGTTAGCTTATCGCTTTCTTTGCTTTCCCATAGATTCGTACATGGTTTAATATGATATGTAGATATACATGAAACAGTCCATGATAGCTGGAATATGTAAGCATCAATGCCATTGAATTTCACCATGGAGTTGCAGCTTAGATTTTCTGCTATTTACATTTAAATGACTGTTTTTGTTAGTACTTGATCCCGTACTTAATACCTTATTTTCGGTATTTGTACAAATATTATCATAGAAAAGGACATTGCTTGTTTTTCTGGTCTATAGGTTCAGATTTATATATGTGGGATTAAATATGTCTTTGGAATATATGAAAAGATCTAGGTTTTATTCTCATTATTTTCAATACATTTTTTATACATTGGCAGCTTAGCTTTCCTGCTATTTATATATCAAAAATAATAATTTTCTTCTATTTATGTGTTATTGCAAAATTGATTTGATTTTTGAATACAGCTTTTCTCTTTCTTTGCATAATAAATGCCAATTTAATGATAGGGTTTTGGAACTTTGTCTAATACAATATATTCTGCTTTTGGTTTTTAGTGGAATTAGCAAATTTGTTTAACAGTTTGCTTTATTCTCTTTGGTATAGTTCCATACATTTATCGATGAGATTTGTTATATTTATAGAAACATTCTTGATATTTGGACTTGCTTCATATGAGTACATTGAAATTTATTTCATCAGCATAATACATGCAAGAAATCTATATTTTTAATCGTTTAATTTTCATTAAATTCTTCTATATATTGGCAGCTTACCTTTTCTGCTATTTATATTTGTATGATATACACAAAATTTGTTTGAAAGCTGTGTATAGCTTGTCTTCTACAATGCATATTAAATACAAGTTTTAGAGTTTGTATTTTAATCCTTGATCTAGTACCTGTTACTATGCTCATTGAAAGATAGGGTTTTAGAACCTGATC
This sequence comes from Amaurobius ferox, assembly GCA_951213105.1. Taxonomy (NCBI): domain Eukaryota; kingdom Metazoa; phylum Arthropoda; class Arachnida; order Araneae; family Amaurobiidae; genus Amaurobius; species Amaurobius ferox. The sequence continues at coordinate 72,635,337 of OX578147.1, forward strand.
TAATACAATATATTCTGTGTTTGGTTTTTAGTACAATTAGCAGATTTGTTTAGCATTTTGCTTTATTTTATTTGCTATAGTTCCATACAGTAATCGATGAGATTTTGTATACTGAGAGAAACATTCTAGTACCTGTTACATATTTGGACTTTATCCGAATGAGTACCTTGAAATGTATATGTACAAAAATTAAATTAGATTAGATTAGGATTTCTGTTTATATTTGAATGACTGTTTTTGTTAGTTCTTGATTCCGTACTTAATACCTTATTTTCGGTATTTGTACAAATATTATCATAGAAAAGGACATTGCTTGTTTTTCTGGTCTATAGGTTCAGATTTATGTATGTGTGATTAAATATGTCATCGGAATATATTAAAAATCTAGGCTTTATTTTCATTATTTTTAAAACATTTTTGATACATTGGCAGCTTAGCATTTCTGCTATTTATATATCAAAGATAATAATTTTCTGCTATTTATGTGTTATTGCTAAATTGGCTTGATTATTGTATTCAGTTTGTCTCTTTCTTTGCATTATAGATGCTAATTTATAAATAGGGTTTTTGAAGCTCATTTAATACAATATATTCAGGTTTTGGTTTTTAGTACAAATAGCCGATTTCATTAGCGTTTCGCTTTATTTATTTGCTATAGTTCCATACAGTTATCGATGAGATTTTTATGTTTAGAGAAACATTCTGGGATATTTGGACTTTTTCCGGATATGTACCTTGAAATTTATCTGTACAAAACCTAGTTTAGAGTCGGATTTTGCTTTCTTTTCTTATCGGTAGGTGAAGAACTTATACTGATCTCTAGATTCAAACACAGAAACACAGAGTTATCTAATACAACTTGAATAGGTATTTTTTAGCATAAGTTTCATTCAATTTTTCTGTATATTGGCAGCTTAGATTTTCTGCTACTTTTGTTTGTATGATATACACGAAATTAATTTGAAAGGTGTATATTACTCGTCTCCTACAACGTATATTAAATACATGTGTTAGAGTTTGTATTTTAATCCTTGATCTAGTACCTGTTTAATGGTTATTAAAAAAATAGTGGACTATGTTAGCTTATTGCTTTCTTTGCTTTTCCATAGATTCATACATGTTTTAATATGATATGTAGATTTACACGAAACACTCCGTGATATCTGGAATATGTAAGCATCAATGCCATTGAATTTCACCATGGAGTTGCAGCTTAGATTTTCTGCTATTTACATTTAAATGACTGTTTTTGTTAGTACTTGATCCCGTACTTAATACCTTATTTTCGGTATTTGTACAAATATTATCATAGAAAAGGACATTGCTTGTTTTTCTGGTCTATAGGTTCAGATTTATATATGTGGGATTAAATATGTCATCGGAATATATTAAAAATCTAGGCTTTATTTTCATTATATTCAAAACATTTTTGATACATTGGCAGCTTAGCATTTCTGCTATTTATATATCAAAGATAATAATTTTCTGCTATTTATGTGTTATTGCTAAATTGGCTTGATGGTTGTATTCAGTTTGTCTCTTTCTTTGCATTATAGATGCTAATTTAAAAATAGGGTTTTTGAAGCTCATTTAATGCAATATATTCAGCTTTTTGTATTTAGTACAAATAGCAGATTTGATTAGCGTTTCGCCTTACTTTATTTGCTATAGTTCCATACAGTTATCGATGAGATTTTGTATGCTTAGAGAAACATTCTGGGATATTTGGACTTTTTCCGGATGTGTACCTTGAAATTTATCTGTACAAAACCTAGTTTAGATCCGGATTTTGCTTTCTTTTCTTATCGGTAGGTGAAGAACTTATACTTATTTCTTGATTCAAACACAGAAACACAGAGTTATCTAATACAACTTGAATAGGGATTTTTTAGCATAATTTTCATTCAATTTTTCTGTATATTGGCAGCTTAGATTTTCTGCTACTTTTGTTTGTATGATATACACGAAATTAGTTTGAAAGGTGTATATTACTCGTCTCCTACAACGTATATTAAATACATGTGTTAGAGTTTGTATTTTAATCCTTGATCTAGTACCTGTTTAATGGTTATTAAAAAAATAGTTGACTATGTTAGCTTATTGCTTTCTTTGCTTTTCCATAGATTCATACATGTTTTAATATGATATGTAGATTTACACGAAACACTCCGTGATATCTGGAATATGTAAGCATCAATGCCATTGAATTTCACCATGGAGTTGCAGCTTAGATTTTCTGCTATTTACATTTAAATGACTGTTTTTGTTAGTACTTGATCCCGTACTTAATACCTTATTTTCGGTATTTGTACAAATATTATCATAGAAAAAGGCATTGCTTGTTTTTCTGGTCTATAGGTTCAGATTTATATATGTGGGATTAAATATGTCATCGGAATATATTAAAAATCTAGGCTTTATTTTCATTATTTTCAAAACATTTTTGATACATTGGCAGCTTAGCATTTCTGCTATTTATATATCAAAGATAATAATTTTCTGCTATTTATGTGTTATTGCTAAATTGGCTTGATGGTGGTATTCAGTTTGTCTCTTTCTTTGCATTATAGATGCTAATTTAAAAATAGGGTTTTTGAAGCTCATTTAATACAATATATTCAGCTTTTTGTATTTAGTACAAATAGCAGATTTGATTAGCGTTTCGCCTTACTTTATTTGCTATAGTTCCATACAGTTATCGATGAGATTTTGTATGCTTAGAGAAACATTCTGGGATATTTGGACTTTTTCCGGATGTGTACCTTGAAATTTATCTGTACAAAACCTAGTTTAGATTCGGATTTTGCTTTCTTTTCTTATCGGTAGGTGAAGAACTTATACTTATTTCTTGATTCAAACACAGAAACACAGAGTTATCTAATACAACTTGAATAGGGATTTTTTAGCATAATTTTCATTCAATTTTTCTGTATATTGGCAGCTTAGATTTTCTGCTACTTTTGTTTGTATGATATACACGAAATTAGTTTGAAAGGTGTATATTACTCGTCTCCTACAACGTATATTAAATACATGTGTTAGAGTTTGTATTTTAATCCTTGATCTAGTACCTGTTTACTGGTTATTAAAAAAAAAGTGGACTATGTTAGCTTATCGCTTTCTTTGCTTTCCCATAGATTCGTACATGGTTTAATATGATATGTAGATATACATGAAACAGTCCATGATAGCTGGAATATGTAAGCATCAAAGCCATTGAATTTCATCATGGAGTGGCAGCTTAGATTTTCTGCTATTTATATTTGAATGACTGTTTTTGTTAGTATTTGATCGCATACTTAATACTTTATTTTCGGTATTTGTACAAATATTATCATAGAAATGGACATTGCTTGTTTTTCTGATCTATAGGTTCAGATTTATATATGTGTGATTAAATATGTCTTTGGAATATATGAAAAGATCTAGGTTTTATTCTCATTATTTTCAATACATTTTTGATACATTGGCAGCTTAGCTTTCCTGCTATTTATACATCAAAAATAATAATTTTCTTCTATTTATGTGTTATTGCAAAATTGATTTGATTGTTGAATACAGCTTGTCTCTTTCTTTGCATACTAAATGCTAATTTAATGATAGGGTTTTGGAACGTTGTCTAATACAATATATTCTGCTTTTGGTTTTTAGTGGAATTAGCAAATTTGTTTAACAATTTGCTTTATTCTCTTTGCTATAGTTCCATACATTTATCGATGATATTTGTTATATTTATGGAAACATTCTTGATATTTGGACTTGCTCCATATGAGTACATTGAAATTAATTTCATCCGCATAATACATGCAAGAGATCTATATTTTTAATCGTTTAATTTTCATTAAATTCTTCTATATATTGGCAGCTTAGCTTTTCTGCTATGTATATTTGTATGATATACACAAAATTTGTTTGAAAGGTGTGTATAGCTTGTCTTCTACAATGCATATTAAATACAAGTTTTAGAGTTTGTATTTTAATCCTTGATCTAGTACCTGTAACTATGCTCTTTGAAAGATAGGGTTTTAGAACCTGATCTAATACAATATATTCTGTTTTTGGTTTTTAGTACAAATAGCAGATTTGTTTAGCATTTTACTTTATTTTATTTGCTATAGTTCCATACAGTAATCGATGAGATTTTGTATACTGAGAGAAACATTCTTTGATATTTGGACTTTATCCGAATGAGTACCTTGAAATTTATATGTACAAAAATTAGTTTAGATTAGGATTTTACTTTCTTTCTTTTCGATAGGTGAAGAACTTATCTCTAGATTCAAACACGGAAACACAGAGTTATCAACTTGAATAGGGATTTTTTCGCATAATTTTCATTCAATTTTTCTGTATATTGGAGCTTAGATTTTCTGCTATTTTTGTTTGTATGATATACACGAAATTAGTTTGAAAGTTGTATATTACTCGTCTCCTACAACGTATATTAAATACATGTGTTAGAGTCTGTATTTTAATCCTTGATCTAGGACCTGTTTAATGGTTATTAAAAAAATAGTGGACTATGTTAGCTTATCGCTTTCTTTGCTTTTCCATAGATTCATACATGTTTTAATATGATATGTAGATTTACACGAAACAGTCCATGATATCTGGAATATGTAAGCATCAATGCCATTGAATTTCACCATGGAGTAGCAGCTTAGATTTTCTGCTATTTATATTTGAATGACTGTTTTTACTAGTACCTGATCCCGCACTTTATACCTCATTTTCGGTATTTTTACAAATATTATCATAGATCAAAACATTGCTTGTTTTTCTGATCTATATTTTCAGATTTATATATATGTGAATAAATATGTCATCGGAATATATTAAAAATCTGGGCTTTATTTTCATTATTTTTAAAACATTTTTGATACATTGGCAGCTTAGCATTTCTGCTATTTATATATCAAAGATAATAATTTTCTGCTATTTATGTGTTATTGCTAAATTGGCTTGATGGTTGTATTCATGTTGTCTCTTTCTTTGCATTATAGATGCTAATTTAAAAATAGGGTTTTTGAAGCTCATTTAATACAATATATTCAGCTTTTTGTATTTAGTACAAATAGCAGATTTGATTAGCGTTTCGCCTTACTTTATTTGCTATAGTTCCATACAGTTATCGATGAGATTTTGTATGCTTAGAGAAACATTCTGGGATATTTGGACTTTTTCCGGATGTGTACCTTGAAATTTATCTGTACAAAACCTAGTTTAGATTCGGATTTTGCTTTCTTTTCTTATCGGTAGGTGAAGAACTTATACTTATCTCTTGATTCAAACACAGAAACACAGAGTTATCTAATACAACATGAATAGGGATTTTTTAGCATAATTTTTATTCAATTTTTCTGTATATTGGCAGCTTAGATTTTCTGCTACTTTTGTTTGTATGATATACACGAAATTAGTTTGAAAGGTGTATATTACTCGTCTCCTACAACGTATATTAAATACATGTGTTAGAGTTTGTATTTTAATCCTTGATCTAGTACATGTTTAATGGTTATTAAAAAAATAGTGGACTATGTTAGCTTATTGCTTTCTTTGCTTTTCCATAGATTCATACATGTTTTAATATGATATGTAGATTTACACGAAACACTCCGTGATATCTGGAATATGTAAGCATCAATGCCTTTGAATTTCACCATGGAGTTTCAGCTTAGATTTTCTGCTATTTATATTTAAATCACTGTTTTTGTTAGTACTTGATCCCGTACTTAATACCTTATTTTCGGTATTTGTACAAATATTATCATAGAAAAGAACATTGCTTGTTTTACTGGTCTATAGGTTCAGATTTATATATGTGTGATTAAATATGTCATCGGAATATAATAAAAATCTAGGCTTTATTTTCATTATTTTTAAAACATTTTTGATACATTGGCAGCTTAGCATTTCTGATATTTATATATCAAAGATAATAATTTTCTGCTATTTATGTGTTATTGCTAAATTGGCTTGATGGTTGTATTCAGTTTGTCTCTTTCTTTGCATTATAGATGCTAATTTAAAAATAGGGTTTTTGAAGCTCATTTAATACAATATATTCAGCTTTTTGTATTTAGTACAAATAGCAGATTTGATTAGCGTTTCGCCTTACTTTATTTGCTATAGTTCCATACAGTTATCGATGAGATTTTGTATGCTTAGAGAAACATTCTGGGATATTTGGACTTTTTCCGGATGTGTACCTTGAAATTTATCTGTACAAAACCTAGTTTAGATTCGGATTTTGCTTTCTTTTCTTATCGGTAGGTGAAGAACTTATACTTATCTCTTGATTCAAACACAGAAACACAGAGTTATCTAATACAACATGAATAGGGATTTTTTAGCATAATTTTTATTCAATTTTTCTGTATATTGGCAGCTTAGATTTTCTGCTACTTTTGTTTGTATGATATACACGAAATTAGTTTGAAAGGTGTATATTACTCGTCTCCTACAACGTATATTAAATACATGTGTTAGAGTTTGTATTTTAATCCTTGATCTAGTACATGTTTAATGGTTATTAAAAAAATAGTGGACTATGTTAGCTTATTGCTTTCTTTGCTTTTCCATAGATTCATACATGTTTTAATATGATATGTAGATTTACACGAAACACTCCGTGATATCTGGAATATGTAAGCATCAATGCCTTTGAATTTCACCATGGAGTTTCAGCTTAGATTTTCTGCTATTTATATTTAAATCACTGTTTTTGTTAGTACTTGATCCCGTACTTAATACCTTATTTTCGGTATTTGTACAAATATTATCATAGAAAAGGACATTGCTTGTTTTACTGGTCTATAGGTTCAGATTTATATATGTGTGATTAAATATGTCATCGGAATATAATAAAAATCTAGGCTTTATTTTCATTATTTTTAAAACATTTTTGATACATTGGCAGCTTAGCATTTCTGATATTTATATATCAAAGATATTAATTTTCTGCTATTTATGTGTTATTGCTAAATTGGCTTGATGGTTGTATTCAGTTTGTCTCTTTCTTTGCATTATAGATGCTAATTTAAAAATAGGGTTTTTGAAGCTCATTTAATACAATATATTCAGCTTTTTGTATTTAGTACAAATAGCAGATTTGATTAGCGTTTCGCCTTACTTTATTTGCTATAGTTCCATACAGTTATCGATGAGATTTTGTATGCTTAGAGAAACATTCTGGGATATTTGGACTTTTTCCGGATGTGTACCTTGAAATTTATCTGTACAAAACCTAGTTTAGATTCGGATTTTGCTTTCTTTTCTTATCGGTAGGTGAAGAACTTATACTTATCTCTTGATTCAAACACAGAAACACAGAGTTATCTAATACAACTTGAATAGGGATTTTTTAGCATAATTTTCATTCAATTTTTCTGTATATTGGCAGCTTAGATTTTCTGCTACTTTTGTTTGTATGATATACACGAAATTAGTTTGAAAGGTGTATATTACTCGTCTCCTACAACGTATATTAAATACATGTGTTAGAGTTTGTATTTTAATCCTTGATCTAGTACCTGTTTAATGGTTATTAAAAAAATAGTGAACTATGTTAGCTTATTGCTTTCTTTGCTTTTCCATAGATTCGTACATGTTTTAATATGATATGTAGATTTACACGAAACACTCCGTGATATCTGGAATATGTAAGCATCCATGCCATTGAATTTCAGCATGGAGTTGCAGCTTAGATTTTCTGCTATTTACATTTGAATGACTGTTTTTGTTAGTATTTGATCCCATACTTAATACTTTATTTTCAGTATTTGTACAAATATTATCATAGAAAAGGACATTGCTTGTTTTTCTGATCTATAGGTTCAGATTTATATATGTGTGATTAAATATGTCTTTGGAATATATGAAAAATCTAGGTTTTATTCTCATTATTTTCAATACATTTTTGATACATTGGCAGCTTAGCTTTCCTGCTATTTATATATCAAAAATAATAATTTTCTTCTATTTATGTGTTATTGCAAAATTGATTTGATTGTTGAATACAGCTTTTCTCTTTCTTTGCATACTAAATGCCAATTTAATGATAGGGTTTTGGAACTTTGTCTAATACAATATATTCTGCTTTTGGTTTTTAGTGGAATTAGCAAATTTGTTTAACAGTTTGCTTTATTCTCTTTGGTATAGTTCCATACATTTATCGATGAGATTTGTTATATTTATAGAAACATTCTTGATATTTGGACTTGCTCCATATGAGTACATTGAAATTTATTTCATCCGCATAATACATGCAAGAAATCTATATTTTTAATCGTTTAATTTTCATTAAATTCTTCTATATATTGGCAGCTTAGGTTTTCTGCTATTTATATTTGTATGATATACACAAAATTTGTTTGAAAGGTGTGTATAGCTTGTCTTCTACAATGCATATTAAATACAAGTTTTAGAGTTTGTATTTTAATCCTTGATCTAGTACCTGTATCTATGCTCATTGAAAGATAGGGTTTTAGAACCTGATCTAATACAATATATTCTGTTTTTGGTTTTTAGTACAAATAGCAGATTTGTTTAGCATTTTACTTTATTTCATTTGCTATAGTTCCATACAGTAATCGATGAGATTTTGTATACTGAGAGAAACATTCTTTGATATTTGGACTTAATCCGAATGAGTACCTTGAAATTTAAATGTACAAAAATTAGTTTAGATTAGGATTTTACTTTCTTTCTTTTCGATAGGTGAAGAACTTATCTCTAGATTCAAACACAGAAACACAGAGTTATCAACTTGATTTTTTCGCATAATTTTCATTTAATTTTTCTGTATATTGGAGCTTAGATTTTCTGCTATTTTTGTTTGTATGATATACACGAAATTAGTTTGAAAGTTGTATATTACTCGTCTCCTACAACGTATATTAAATACATGCGTTAGAGTCTGTATTTTAATCCTTGATCTAGGACCTGTTTAATGGTTATTAAAAAAATAGTGGACTATGTTAGCTTATCGCTTTCTTTGCTTTTCCATAGATTCATACATGTTTTAATATGATATGTAGATTTACACGAAACAGTCCATGATATCTGGAATATGTAAGCATCAATGCCATTGAATTTCACCATGGAGTAGCAGCTTGGATTTTCTGCTATTTATATTTGAATGACTGTTTTTACTAGTACCTGATCCCGCACTTTATACCTTATTTTCGGTATTTTTACAAATATTATCATAGATCAAAACATTGCTTGTTTTTCTGATCTATATTTTCAGATTTATATATATGTGAATAAATATGTCATCGGAATATATTAAAAATCTGGGCTTTATTTTCATTATTTTTAAAACATTTTTGATACATTGGCAGCTTAGCATTTCTGCTATTTATATATCAAAGATAATAATTTTCTGCTATTTATGTGTTATTGCTAAATTGGCTTGATGGTTGTATTCATGTTGTCTCTTTCTTTGCATTATAGATGCTAATTTAAAAATAGGGTTTTTGAAGCTCATTTAATACAATATATTCAGCTTTTTGAATTTAGTACAAATAGCAGATTTGATTAGCGTTTCGCCTTACTTTATTTGCTATAGTTCCATACAGTTATCGATGAGATTTTGTATGCTTAGAGAAACATTCTGGGATATTTGGACTTTTTCCGGATGTGTACCTTGAAATTTATCTGTACAAAACCTAGTTTAGATTCGGATTTTGCTTTCTTTTCTTATCGGTAGATGAAGAACTTATACTTATCTCTTGATTCAAACACAGAAACACAGAGTTATCTAATACAACTTGAATAGGGATTTTTTAGCATAATTTTTATTCAATTTTTCTGTATATTGGCAGCTTAGATTTTCTGCTACTTTTGTTTGTATGATATACACGAAATTAGTTTGAAAGGTGTATATTACTCGTCTCCTACAACGTATATTAAATACATGTGTTAGAGTTTGTATTTTAATCCTTGATCTAGTACATGTTTAATGGTTATTAAAAAAATAGTGGACTATGTTAGCTTATTGCTTTCTTTGCTTTTCCATAGATTCATACATGTTTTAATATGATATGTAGATTTACACGAAACACTCCGTGATATCTGGAATATGTAAGCATCAATGCCTTTGAATTTCACCATGGAGTTTCAGCTTAGATTTTCTGCTATTTATATTTAAATCACTGTTTTTGTTAGTACTTGATCCCGTACTTAATACCTTATTTTCGGTATTTGTACAAATATTATCATAGAAAAGGACATTGCTTGTTTTACTGGTCTATAGGTTCAGATTTATATATGTGTGATTAAATATGTCATCGGAATATAATAAAAATCTAGGCTTTATTTTCATTATTTTTAAAACATTTTTGATACATTGGCAGCTTAGCATTTCTGATATTTATATATCAAAGATAATAATTTTCTGCTATTTATGTGTTATTGCTAAATTGGCTTGATGGTTGTATTCAGTTTGTCTCTTTCTTTGCATTATAGATGCTAATTTAAAAATAGGGTTTTTGAAGCTCATTTAATACAATATATTCAGCTTTTTGTATTTAGTACAAATAGCAGATTTGATTAGCGTTTCGCCTTACTTTATTTGCTATAGTTCCATACAGTTATCGATGAGATTTTGTATGCTTAGAGAAACATTCTGGGATATTTGGACTTTTTCCGGATGTGTACCTTGAAATTTATCTGTACAAAACCTAGTTTAGATTCGGATTTTGCTTTCTTTTCTTATCGGTAGGTGAAGAACTTATACTTATCTCTTGATTCAAACACAGAAACACAGAGTTATCTAATACAACTTGAATAGGGATTTTTTAGCATAATTTTTATTCAATTTTTCTGTATATTGGCAGCTTAGATTTTCTGCTACTTTTGTTTGTATGATATACACGAAATTAGTTTGAAAGGTGTATATTACTCGTCTCCTACAACGTATATTAAATACATGTGTTAGAGTTTGTATTTTAATCCTTGATCTAGTACATGTTTAATGGTTATTAAAAAAATAGTGGACTATGTTAGCTTTTTGTTTTCTTTGCTTTTCCATAGATTCATACATGTTTTAATATGATATGTAGATTTACACGAAACACTCCGTGATATCTGGAATATGTAAGCATCAATGCCTTTGAATTTCACCATGGAGTTTCAGCTTAGATTTTCTGCTATTTATATTTAAATCACTGTTTTTGTTAGTACTTGATCCCGTACTTAATACCTTATTTTCGGTATTTGTACAAATATTATCATAGAAAAGGACATTGCTTGTTTTACTGGTCTATAGGTTCAGATTTATATATGTGTGATTAAATATGTCATCGGAATATAATAAAAATCTAGGCTTTATTTTCATTATTTTTAAAACATTTTTGATACATTGGCAGCTTAGCATTTCTGATATTTATATATCAAAGATAATAATTTTCTGCTATTTATGTGTTATTGCTAAATTGGCTTGATGGTTGTATTCAGTTTGTCTCTTTCTTTGCATTATAGATGCTAATTTAAAAATAGGGTTTTTGAAGCTCATTTAATACAATATATTCAGCTTTTTGTATTTAGTACAAATAGCAGATTTGATTAGCGTTTCGCCTTACTTTATTTGCTATAGTTCCATACAGTTATCGATGAGATTTTGTATGCTTAGAGAAACATTCTGGGATATTTGGACTTTTTCCGGATGTGTACCTTGAAATTTATCTGTACAAAACCTAGTTTAGATTCGGATTTTGCTTTCTTTTCTTATCGGTAGGTGAAGAACTTATACTTATCTCTTGATTCAAACACAGAAACACAGAGTTATCTAATACAACTTGAATAGGGATTTTTTAGCATAATTTTCATTCAATTTTTCTGTATATTGGCAGCTTAGATTTTCTGCTACTTTTGTTTGTATGATATACACGAAATTAGTTTGAAAGGTGTATATTACTCGTCTCCTACAACGTATATTAAATACATGTGTTAGAGTTTGTATTTTAATCCTTGATCTAGTACCTGTTTAATGGTTATTAAAAAAATAGTGAACTATGTTAGCTTATTGCTTTCTTTGCTTTTCCATAGATTCGTACATGTTTTAATATGATATGTAGATTTACACGAAACACTCCGTGATATCTGGAATATGTAAGCATCCATGCCATTGAATTTCAGCATGGAGTTGCAGCTTAGATTTTTTGCTATTTACATTTGAATGACTGTTTTTGTTAGTATTTGATCCCATACTTAATACTTTATTTTCAGTATTTGTACAAATATTATCATAGAAAAGGACATTGCTTGTTTTTCTGATCTATAGGTTCAGATTTATATATGTGTGATTAAATATGTCTTTGGAATATATGAAAAGATCTAGGTTTTATTCTCATTATTTTCAATACATTTTTGATACATTGGCAGCTTAGCTTTCCTGCTATTTATATATCAAAAATAATAATTTTCTTCTATTTATGTGTTATTGCAAAATTGATTTGATTGTTGAATACAGCTTTTCTCTTTCTTTGCATACTAAATGCCAATTTAATGATAGGGTTTTGGAACTTTGTCTAATACAATATATTCTGCTTTTGGTTTTTAGTGGAATTAGCAAATTTGTTTAACAGTTTGCTTTATTCTCTTTGGTATAGTTCCATACATTTATCGATGAGATTTGTTATATTTATAGAAACATTCTTGATATTTGGACTTGCTCCATATGAGTACATTGAAATTTATTTCATCCGCATAATACATGCAAGAAATCTATATTTTTAATCGTTTAATTTTCATTAAATTCTTCTATATATTGGCAGCTTAGCTTTTCTGCTATTTATATTTGTATGATATACACAAAATTTGTTTGAAAGGTGTGTATAGCTTGTCTTCTACAATGCATATTAAATACAAGTTTTAGAGTTTGTATTTTAATCCTTGATCTAGTACCTGTATCTATGCTCATTGAAAGATAGGGTTTTAGAACCTGATCTAATACAATATATTCTGTTTTTGGTTTTTAGTACAAATAGCAGATTTGTTTAGCATTTTACTTTATTTCATTTGCTATAGTTCCATACAGTAATCGATGAGATTTTGTATACTGAGAGAAACATTCTTTGATATTTGGACTTTATCCGAATGAGTACCTTGAAATTTATATGTACAAAAATTAGTTTAGATTAGGATTTTACTTTCTTTCTTTTCGATAGGTGAAGAACTTATCTCTAGATTCAAACACAGAAACACAGATTTATCAACTTGAATAGGGATTTTTTCGCATAATTTTCATTCAATTTTTCTGTATATTGGAGCTTAGATTTTCTGCTATTTTTGTTTGTATGATATACACGAAATTAGTTTGAAAGTTGTATATTACTCGTCTCCTACAACGTATATTAAATACATGTGTTAGAGTCTGTATTTTAATCCTTGATCTAGGACCTGTTTAATGGTTATTAAAAAAATAGTGGACTATGTTAGCTTATCGCTTTCTTTGCTTTTCCATAGATTCATACATGTTTTAATATGATATGTAGATTTACACGAAACAGTCCATGATATCTGGAATATGTAAGCATCAATGCCATTGAATTTCACTATAGAGTAGCAGCTTAGATTTTCTGCTATTTATATTTGAATGACTGTTTTTGTTAGTACCTGATCCCGCACTTTATACCTTATTTTCGGTATTTTTACAAATATTATCATAGATCAAAACATTGCTTGTTTTTCTGATCTATATTTTCATATTTATATATATGTGAATAAATATGTCATCGGAATATATTAAAAATCTGGGCTTTATTTTCATTATTTTTAAAACATTTTTCATACATTGGCAGCTTAGCATTTCTGCTATTTTTATATCAAAGATAATAATTTTCTGCTATGTATGTGTTATTGCTAAATTGGCTTGATGGTTGTATTCAGTTTGTCTCTTTCTTTGCATTATAGATGCTAATTTAAAAATAGGGTTTTTGAAGCTCATTTAATACAATATATTCAGCTTTTTGAATTTAGTACAAATAGCAGATTCGATTAGCGTTTCGCCTTACTTTATTTGCTATAGTTCCATACAGTTATGGATGAGATTTTGTAAGCTTAGAGAAACATTCTGGGATATTTGGACTTTTTCCGGATGTGTACCTTGAAATTTATCTGTACAAAACCTAGTTTAGATTCGGATTTCGCTTTCTTTTCTTATCGGTAGGTGAAGAACTTATACTTATCTCTAGATTCAAACACAGAAACACAGAGTTATCTAATACAACTTGAATAGGGATTTTTTAGCATAATTTTCATTCAATTATTCTGTATATTGGCAGCTTAGATTTTCTGCTACTTTTGTTTGTATGATATACACGAAATTAGTTTGAAAGGTGTATATTACTCGTCTCCTACAACGTATATTAAATACATGTGTTAGAGTTTGTATTTTAATCCTTGATCTAGTACCTTTTTAATGGTTATTAAAAAAATAGTGGACTATGTTAGCTTATTGCTTTCTTTGCTTTTCCATAGATTCATACATGTTTTAATATGATATGTAGATATACACGAAACACTCCGTGATATCTGGAATATGTAAGCATTAATGCCATTGAATTTCACCATGGTGTTGCAGCTTAGATTTTCTGCTATTTACATTTAAATGACTGTTTTTGTTAGTACTTGATCCCGTACTTAATACCTTATTTTCGGTATTTGTACAAATATTATCATAGAAAAGGACATTGCTTGTTTTTCTGGTCTATAGGTTCAGATTTATATATGTGTGATTAAATATGTCATCGGAATATATTAAAATCTAGGCTTTATTTTCATTATTTTTAAAACATTTTTGATACATTGGCAGCTTAGCATTTCTGCTATTTATATATCAAATATAATAATTTTCTGCTATTTATGTGTTATTGCTAAATTGGCTTGATGGTTGTATTCAGTTTGTCTCTTTCTTTGCATTATAGATGCTAATTTAAAAATAGGGTTTTTGAAGCTCATTTAATACAATATATTCAGCTTTTGGAATTTAGTACAAATAGCAGATTTGATTAGCGTTTCGCCTTACTTTATTTGCTATAGTTCCATACAGTTATCGATGAGATTTTTTATGCTTAGAGAAACATTCTGGGATATTTGGACTTTTTCCGGATGTGTACCTTGAAATTTATCTGTACAAAACCTAGTTTAGATTCGGATTTTGCTTTCTTTTTTTATCGGTAGGTGAAGAACTTATACTTATCTCTTGATTCAAACACAGAAACACAGAGTTATCTAATACAACTTGAATAGGGATTTTTTAGCATAATTTTCATTCAATTTTTCTGTATATTGGCAGCTTAGATTTTCTGCTACTTTTGTTTGTATGATATACACGAAATTAGTTTGAAAGGTGTATATTACTCGTCTCCTACAACGTATATTAAATACATGTGTTAGAGTTTGTATTTTAATCCTTGATCTAGTACCTGTTTAATGGTTATTAAAAAAATAGTGGACTATGTTAGCTTATTGCTTTCTTTGCTTTTCCATAGATTCATACATGTTTTAATATGATATGTAGATTGACACGAAACACTCCGTGATATCTGGAATATGTAAGCATCAATGCCTTTGAATTTCACCATGGAGTTGCAGCTTAGATTTTCTGCTATTTATATTTAAATCACTGTTTTTGTTAGTACTTGATCCCGTACTTAATACCTTATTTTCGGTATTTGTACAAATATTATCATAGAAAAGGACATTGCTTGTTTTTCTGGACTATAGGTTCAGATTTATATATGTGTGATTAAATACATCATCGGAATATATTAAAAATCTAGGCTTTATTTTCATTATTTTTAAAAAATTTTTGATACATTGGCAGCTTAGCATTTCTGCTATTTATATATCAAATATAATAATTTTCTGCTATTTATGTGTTATTGCTAAATTGGCTTGATGATTGTATTCAGTTTGTCTCTTTCTTTGCATTATAGATGCTAATTTATAAATAGGGTTTTTGAAGCTCATTTAATACAATATATTCAGGTTTTGGTTTTTAGTACAAATAACCGAATTGATTAGCGTTTCGCTTTACTTTATTTGCTATAGTTCCATACAGTTATCGATGAGATTTTGTATGTTTAGAGAAACATTCTGGGATATTTGGACTTTTTCCGGATGTGCACCTTGAAATTTATCTGTACAAAACCTAGTTTAGATTCGGATTTTGCTTTCTTTTCTTATCGGTAGGTGAAGAACTTATACTGATCTCTAGATTGAAACACACAAACACAGAGTTAACTAATACAATTTGAATAGGGATTTTTACGCATAATTTTCATGCAATTTTTCTATATATTGGCAGCTTAGATTTTCTGCTATTTATGTTTGTATGATATACACGAAATTAGTTTGAAAGTCGTATCTTACTCGTCTCCTTCAATGCATATGAAATACATGTGATAAAGTTTGAATTTTAATCCTTGATCTAGTACCTGTTTACTGGTTATTGAAAAAAAGTGGACTATGTTAGCTTATCGCTTTCTTTGCTTTCCCATAGATTCTTACATGGTTTAATATGATATTTAGATATACATGAAACAGTCCATGATATCTGGAATATGTAAGCATCAATGCCATTGAATTTCGTCATGGAGTGGCAGCTTAGATTTTCTGCTATTTATATTTGAATGACTGTTTTTGTTAGTATTTGATCCCATACTTAATACTTTATTTTCGGTATTTGTACAAATATTATCATAGAAAAGGACATTGCTTGTTTTTCTGATCTATAGGTTCAGATTTATATATGTGTGATTAAATATGTCTTTGGAATATATGAAAAGATCTAGGTTTTATTCTCATTATTTTCAATACATTTTTGATACATTGGCAGCTTAGCTTTCCTGCTATTTATACATCAAAAATAATAATTTTCTTCTATTTATGTGTTATTGCAAAATTGATTTGATTGTTGAATACAGCTTGTCTCTTTCTTTGCATACTAAATGCCAATTTAATGATAGGTTTTTGGAACTTTGTCTAATACAATATATTCTGCTTTTGGTTTTTAGTGGAATTAGCAAATTTGTTTAACAATTTGCTTTATTCTCTTTGCTATATTTCCATACATTTATCGATGAGATATGTTATATTTATGGAAACATTCTTGATATTTGGACTTGCTCCATATGAGTACATTGAAATTTATTTCATCCGCATAATACATGCAAGAGATCTATATTTTTAATCGTTTAATTTTCATTAAATTCTTCTATATATTGGCAGCTTAGCTTTTCTGCTATTTATATTTGTATGATATACACAAAATTTGTTTGAAAGGTGTGTATAGCTTGTCTTCTACAATGCATATTAAATACAAGTTTTAGAGTTTGTATTTTTATCCTTGATCTAGTACCTGTAACTATGCTCATTGAAAGATAGGGTTTTAGAACCTGATCTAATACAATATATTCTGTTTTTGTTTTTAGTACAAATAGCAGATTTGTTTAGCATTTTACTTTATTTTATTTGCTATAGTTCCATACAGTAATCGATGAGATTTTGTATACTGAGAGAAACATTCTTTGATATTTGGACTTTATCCGAATGAGTACCTTGAAATTTATATGTACAAAAATTAGTTTAGATTAGGATTTTACTTTCTTTCTTTTCGATAGGTGAAGAACTTATCTCTAGATTCAAACACAGAAACACAGAGTTATCAACTTGAATAGGGATTTTTTCGCATAATTTTCATTCAATTTTTCTGTATATTGGCAGCTTAGATTGTCTGCTATTTTTGTTTATATGATATACACGAAATTAGTTTGAAAGTTGTATATTACTCGTCTCCTACAACGTATATTAAATACATGTGTTAGAGTCTGTATTTTAATCCTTGATCTAGGACCTGTTTAATGGTTATTAAAAAAATAGTGGACTATGTTAGCTTATCGCTTTCTTTGCTTTTCCATAGATTCATACATGTTTTAATATGATATGTAGATTTACACGAAACAGTGCATGATATCTGGAATATGTAAGCATCAATGCCATTGAATTTCACCATGGAGTAGCAGCTTAGATTTTCTGCTATTTATATTTGAATGACTGTTTTTGTTAGTACCTGATCCCGCACTTTATACCTTATTTTCGGTATTTTTACAAATATTATCTTAGATCAAAACATTGCTTGTTTTTCTGATCTATATTTTCAGATTTATATATATGTGAATAAATATGTCATCGGAATATATTAAAAATCTGGGCTTTATTTTCATTATTTTTAAAACATTTTTGATACATTGGCAGCTTAGCATTTCTGCTATTTATTATTTATGTGTTATTGCTAAATTGGCTTGATGATTGTATTCAGTTTGTCTCTTTCTTTGCATTATAGATGCTAATTTAAAAATAGGGTTTTTGAAGCTCATTTAATACAATATATTCAGCTTTTTGTATTTAGTACAAATAGCAGATTTGATTAGCGTTTCGCCTTACTTTATTTGCTATAGTTCCATACAGTTATCGATGAGATTTTGTATGCTTAGAGAAACATTCTGAGATATTTGGACTTTTTCCGGATGTGTACCTTGAAATTTATCTGTACAAAACCTAGTTTAGATTCGGATTTTGCTTTCTTTTCTTATCGGTAGGTGAAGAACTTATACTTATCTCTAGATTCAAACACAGAAACACAGAGTTATCTAATACAACTTGAATAGGGATTTTTTAGCATAATTTTCATTCAATTTTTCTGTATATTGGCAGCTTAGATTTTCTGCTACTTTTGTTTGTATGGTATACACGAAAGTAGTTTGAAAGGTGTATATTACTCGTCTCCTACAATGCATAAGTTTTAGAGTTTGTGTTTTAATCCTTGATCTAGTACCTATTTATTGCTTATGAGACAAATTAGTAGACTATGTTAGCTTATCGCTTTCTCTGCTTTTCTATAGATTCATACATGCTTTAATGTGATATGTAAAATTATATGAAACACTCCATGATATCTGGAATATGTAAGAATCAATGCCTTTGTATTTCACCATGGAGTAGCAGCTTAGATTTTCTTCTATTTATATTTGAATGACTGTTTTTGTTATTACTTGATCCCGCACTTTATACCTTATTTTCAGTATTTTTACAAATATTATCATAGATCAAGACATTGCTTGTTTTTCTGATCTATAGATTCAGATTTATATATGTGTGATTAAATGTGTTAGTGGAATATGTTAAAAATCTAGGCATTATTCTTATTATATTCAATACATTTTTGATACATTGGCAGCTTCGCATTTCTGCTATATATATATATCAAAGATAATAATTTTCTGCTATTTATATGTTATTTCAAAATTGGTTTGATAGGTGTATGCAGTTTGTCTCTTTCTTTGCATACTAAATGCTAATTCAAAAATAGGGTTTTTGAAGCTGATTTAATACAATATATTCTGCTTAAGGTTTTTAGCACAAATAGCAGATTTGATTACCTTTTCGCTTTATTTTATTTGCTATAGTTCCATACAGTTATCGATGAGATATTGTATGCTTAGAGAAACATTCTGTGATATTTGGACTTTTTCCGAATGTGTACCTTGAAATTTATCTGTACAAAACCTAGTTTAGATTCGGATTTTGCTTTCTTTTCTTATCTGTAGTTGAAGAACTTATACTGATCTCTAGATTTAAACACACAAACACAGAGTTAACTAATACAATTTGAATAGGAATTTTTACGTATAATTTTCATGCAATTATTCTTTATATTGGCAGCTTAGATTTTCTGCTATTTATATTTGTATGAAATACACGAAATTAATTTGAAAGGTGTATATTACTCGTCTCCTACAACGTATATTAAATACATGTGTTAGAGTTTGTATTTTAATCCTTGATCTAGTACCTATTTATTGCTTATGAGACAAATTAGTGGACTATGTTAGCTTATCGCTTTCTCTGCTTTTCTATAGATTCATACATGCTTTAATGTGATATGTAAAATTATATGAAACACTCCATGATGTCTGCAATATGTAAGCATCAATGCCATTGAATTTCACTTCACCATGGAGTAGCAGCTTAGATTTTCTGCTATTTATTATATTTGAATGACAATTGATATTGTTAGTACTTGATCCCGTACTTAATACCTTATTTTCGGTATTTGTACAAATATTATCATAGAAAAGGACATTGCTTGTTTTTCTGATCTATCGGTTCAGATTTATATATGTGTGATTAAATATGTCATCGGAATATATGAAAAGATCTAGGTTTTATTCTCATTATTTTCAATACATTTTTGATCCATTCTCAGCTTAGCTTTCCTGCTATTTATATATCAAAGATAATAATTTTCTGCTACTTATGTGTTATTGCAAAATTAATTTGATTGTCGAATACAGCTTGTCTCTTTCTTTGCATACTAAATGCCAATTTAATGATAGGGTTTTGGAACTTTGTCTAATACAATATATTCTGCTTTTGGTTTTTAGTGGAATTAGCAAATTTGTTTAACAATTTGCTTTATTCTCTTTGCTATAGTTCCATACATTTATCGCTGAGATTTGTTATATTTATGGAAACATTCTTGATATTTGGACTTGCTCGATATGAGTACATTGAAATTTATTTCATCCGCATAATACATGCAAGAGATCTATATTTTTAATCGTTTAATTTTCATTAAATTCTTCTATATATTGGCAGCTTAGCTTTTCTGCTATTTATATTTGTATGGTATACACAAAATTTGTTTGAAAGTTGTGTATATCTTGTCTTCTACAATGCATATTAAATACAAGTTTTAGAGTTTGTATTTTAATCCTTGATCTAGTACCTGTAACTATGCTCATTGAAAGATAGGGTTTTAGAACCTGATCTAATACAATATATTCTGTTTTTGGTTTTTAGTACAAATAGCAGATTTGTTTAGCATTTTACTTTATTTTATTTGCTATAGTTCCATACAGTAATCGATGAGATTTTGTATACTGAGAGAAACATTCTTTAATATTTGGACTTTATCCGAATGAGTACATTGAAATTTATATGTACAAAAATTAGTTTAGATTAGAATTTTACTTTCTTTCTTTTCGATAGGTGAAGAACTTATCTCTAGATTCAAACACAGAAACACAGAGTTATCAACTTGAATAGGGATTTTTTAGCATAATTTTCATTCAATTTTTCTGTATATTGGCAGCTTAGATTGTCTGCTATTTTTGTTTATATGATATACACGAAATTAGTTTGAAAGGTGTATATTACTCGTCTCCTACAATGCATAAGTTTTAGAGTTTGTGTTTTAATCCTTGATCTAGTACCTATTTATTGCTTATGAGGCAAATTAGTAGACTATGTTAGCTTATAGCTTTCTCTGCTTTTCTATAGATTCATACATGCTTTAATGTGATATGTAAAATTATATGAAACACTCCATGATATCTGGAATATGTAAGAATCAATGGATTTGAATTTCACCATGGAGTAGCAGCTTAGATTTCTTCTATTTATATTTGAATGACTGTTTTTGTTATTACTTGATCCCGCACTTTATACCTTATTTTCAGTATTTTTACAAATATTATCATAGATCAAGACATTGCTTGTTTTTCTGATCTATAGATTCAGATTTATATATGTCTGATTAAATGTGTTAGTGGAATATGTTAAAAATCTAGGCATTATTCTTATTATATTCAATACATTTTTGATACATTGGCAGCTTCGCATTTCTGCTATATATATATATTAAAGATTATAATTTTCTGCTATTTATATGTTATTTCAAAATTGGTTTGATAGATGTATGCTGTTTGTCTCTTTCTTTGCATACTAAATGCTAATTCAAAAATAGGGTTTTTGAAGCTGATTTAATACAATATATTCTGCTTTAGGTTTTTAGCACAAATAGCAGATTTGATTAGCTTTTCGCTTTATTTTATTTGCTATAGTTCCATACAGTTATCGATGAGATTTTGTATGCTTAGAGAAACATTCTGTGATATTTGGACTTTTTCCGAATGTGTACCTTGAAATTTATCTGTACAAAACCTAGTTTAGATTCGGATTTTGCTTTCTTTTCTAATCGGTAGTTGAAGAACTTATACTGATCTCTAGATTTAAACACACAAACACAGAGTTAACTAATACAATTTGAATAGGGATTTTTACGCATAATTTTCATGCAATTATTCTATATATTGTCAGCTTAGATTTTCTGCTATTTATATTTGTAATATATACACGAAATTAGTTTGAAAGGTGTATATTACTCGTCTCCTACAATGCATATTAAATACAAGTTTTAGAGTTTGTGTTTTAATCCTTGATCTAGTACCTGTAACTAAGCTCATTGACAGATAGTGTTTTAGAACCTGATCTAATACAATATATTCTGTTTTTGGTTTTTAGTACAAATAGCAGATTTGTTTAGCATTTTGCTTTATTTTATTTGCTATTGTTCCATACAGTAATCGATGAGATTTTGTATACTGAGAGAAACATTCTTTGATATTTGGACTTTATCCGAATGAGTACCTTGAAATTTATATGTACAAAAATTAGATTAGATTAGGATTTTACTTTCTTTCTTTTCGATAGGTAATGAACTTATACTTATCTCTAGATTCAAACACAGAAACACAGAGTTATCTAATACAACTTGAATAGGGATTTTTTCGCATAGTTTTCATTCAATTTTTCTGTATATAGGCAGCTTAGATTTTCTGCTACTTTTGTTTGTATGATATACACGAAATTAGTTTGAAAGGTGTATATTACTCGTCTCCTACAACGTATATTAAATACATGTGTTAGAGTTTGTATTTTAATCCTTGATCTAGTACCTGTTTTAATGGTTATTAAAAAAATAGTGGACTATGTTAGCTTATGGCTTTCTTTGCTTTTCCATAGATTCATACATGTTTTAATCTGATCTGTAGATTTACACGAAACACTCCGTGATATCTGGAATATGTAAGCATCAATGCCATTGAATTTCACCATGGAGTTGCAGCTTAGATTTTCTGCTATTTATATTTAAATGACTGTTTTTGTTAGTACTTGATCCCGTACTTAATACCTTATTTTCGTTATTTGTACAAATATTATCATAGAAAAGGACATTGCTTGTTTTTCTGGTCTATAGGTTCAGATTTATATATGTGTGATTAAATATGTCATCGGAATATATTAAAAATCTAGGCTTTATTTTCATTATTTTTAAAACATTTTTGATACATTGGCAGCTTAGCATTTCTGCTATTTATTATTTATGTGTTATTGCTAAATTGGCTTGATGATTGTATTCAGTTTGTCTCTTTCTTTGCATTATAGATGCTAATTTAAAAATAGGGTTTTTGAAGCTCATTTAATACAATATATTCAGCTTTTTGTATTTAGTACAAATAGCAGATTTGATTAGCGTTTCGCCTTACTTTATTTGCTATAGTTCCATACAGTTATCGATGAGATTTTGTATGCTTAGAGAAACATTCTGAGATATTTGGACTTTTTCCGGATGTGTACCTTGAAATTTATCTGTACAAAACCTAGTTTAGATTCGGATTTTGCTTTCTTTTCTTATCGGTAGGTGAAGAACTTATACTTATCTCTAGATTCAAACACAGAAACACAGAGTTATCTAATACAACTTGAATAGGGATTTTTTAGCATAATTTTCATTCAATTTTTCTGTATATTGGCAGCTTAGATTTTCTGCTATTTTTGTTTGTATGGTATACACGAAAGTAGTTTGAAAGGTGTATATTACTCGTCTCCTACAATGCATAAGTTTTAGAGTTTGTGTTTTAATCCTTGATCTAGTACCTATTTATTGCTTATGAGACAAATTAGTAGACTATGTTAGCTTATCGCTTTCTCTGCTTTTCTATAGATTCATACATGCTTTAATGTGATATGTAAAATTATATGAAACACTCCATGATATCTGGAATATGTAAGAATCAATGCCTTTGTATTTCACCATGGAGTAGCAGCTTAGATTTTCTTCTATTTATATTTGAATGACTGTTTTTGTTATTACTTGATCCCGCACTTTATACCTTATTTTCAGTATTTTTACAAATATTATCATAGATCAAGACATTGCTTGTTTTTCTGATCTATAGATTCAGATTTATATATGTGTGATTAAATGTGTTAGTGGAATATGTTAAAAATCTAGGCATTATTCTTATTATATTCAATACATTTTTGATACATTGGCAGCTTCGCATTTCTGCTATATATATATATCAAAGATAATAATTTTCTGCTATTTATATATTATTTCAAAATTGGTTTGATAGGTGTATGCAGTTTGTCTCTTTCTTTGCATACTAAATGCTAATTCAAAAATAGGGTTTTTGAAGCTGATTTAATACAATATATTCTGCTTAAGGTTTTTAGCACAAATAGCAGATTTGATTACCTTTTCGCTTTATTTTATTTGCTATAGTTCCATACAGTTATCGATGAGATATTGTATGCTTAGAGAAACATTCTGTGATATTTGGACTTTTTCCGAATGTGTACCTTGAAATTTATCTGTACAAAACCTAGTTTAGATTCGGATTTTGCTTTCTTTTCTTATCTGTAGTTGAAGAACTTATACTGATCTCTAGATTTAAACACACAAACACAGAGTTAACTAATACAATTTGAATAGGAATTTTTACGTATAATTTTCATGCAATTATTCTTTATATTGGCAGCTTAGATTTTCTGCTATTTATATTTGTATGAAATACACGAAATTAGTTTGAAAGGTGTATATTACTCGTCTCCTACAACGTATATTAAATACATGTGTTAGAGTTTGTATTTTAATCCTTGATCTAGTACCTATTTATTGCTTATGAGACAAATTAGTGGACTATGTTAGCTTATCGCTTTCTCTGCTTTTCTATAGATTCATACATGCTTTAATGTGATATGTAAAATTATATGAAACACTCCATGATGTCTGCAATATGTAAGCATCAATGCCATTGAATTTCACCATGGAGTAGCAGCTTAGATTTTCTGCTATTTATTATATTTGAATGACAATTGATATTGTTAGTACTTGATCCCGTACTTAATACCTTATTTTCGGTATTTGTACAAATATTATCATAGAAAAGGACATTGCTTGTTTTTCTGATCTATCGGTTCAGATTTATATATGTGTGATTAAATATGTCATCGGAATATATGAAAAGATCTAGGTTTTATTCTCATTATTTTCAATACATTTTTGATCCATTCTCAGCTTAGCTTTCCTGCTATTTATATATCAAAGATAATAATTTTCTGCTACTTATGTGTTATTGCAAAATTGATTTGATTGTCGAATGCAGCTTGTCTCTTTCTTTGCATACTAAATGTCAATTTAATGATAGGGTTTTCGAACTTGATCTAATACAATATATTCTGCTTTTGGTTTTTAGTTGAATTAGCAAATTTGTTTAGGAATTTGCTTTATTCTCTTTGCTATAGTTCCATACATTTATCGATGAGATTTGTTATATTTATGGAAACATTCTTGATATTTGGACTTGATCCATATGAGTACATTGAAATTTATTTCATCCACATAATACATGCAAGAAATCTATATTTTTAATCGTTTAATTTTCATTAAATTCTTCTATATATTGACAGCTTAGCTTTTCTGGTATTTATATTTGTATGATATACACAAAATTTGTTTGAAAGGTGTGTATAGCTTGACTTCTACAATGCATATTAAATTCAAGTTTTAGAGTTTGTATTTTAATCCTTGATCTAGTACCTGTAACTAAGCTCATTGACAGATACTGTTTTAGAACCTGATCTAATACAATATATTCTGTTTTTGGTTTTTAGTACAAATAGCAGATTTGTTTAGCATTTTGCTTTATTTTATTTGCTATAGTTCCATACAGTAATCGATGAGATTTTGTATACTGAGAGAAACATTCTTTGATATTTGGACTTTATCCGAATGAATACCTTGAAATTTATATGTACAAAAATTAGATTAGATTAGGATTTTACTTTCTTTCTTTTCGATAGGTGAAGAACTTATACTTATCTCTAGATTCAAACACAGAAACACAGAGTTATCTAATACAACTTGAATAGGGATTTTTTCGCATAATTTTCATTCAATTTTTCTGTATATAGGCAGCTTAGATTTTCTGCTACTTTTGTTTGTATGATATACACGAAATTAGTTTGAAAGGTGTATATTACTCGTCTCCTACAACGCATATTAAATACATGTGTTAGAGTTTGTGTTTTAATCCTTTATCTAGTATCTATTTATTGCTTATTAGAAAAATTAGTGGACTATGTTAGCTTATCGCTTTCTTTGCTTTTCTGTAGGTTCATACATGTTTTAAGTTGATATCTAAATTTACATGAAACCTTCCATGTTATCTGGAATATGTAAGCATCAATGCCATTGAATTTCACTATGGAGTAGCAGCTTAGATTTTCTGCTATTTATATTTGAATGACTGTTTTTGTTAGTACTTGATCCCGTACTTAATACCTTATTTTCGGTATTTGTACAAATATTATCATAGAAAAGGACATTGCTTGTTTTTCTGATCTATAGGTTCAGATTTATATATGTGTGATTAAATATGTCATCGGAATATATTAAAAATCTAGGCTTTATTTTCATTATTTTTAATACATTTTTGATACATTGGCAGCTTAGCATTTCTGCTATTTATATATCAAATATAATAATTTTCTGCTATTTAAGTGTTATTGTTAAATTGGCTTGATGGTTGTATTCAGTTTGTCTCTTTCTTTGCATTATAGATGCTAATTTAAAAATAGGGTTTTTGAAGCTGATTTAATACAATATATTCTGCTTTTGGTTTTTAGTACAAATAACATATTTGATTAGCGTTTAGCTTTGTTTTATTTGCTTTAGTTCCATACAGTTTTCGATAAGATTTTGTATGCTTAGAGAAACATTCTGTGATGTTTGAACTTTTTCCGAATATGTACCTTGAAATTTATCTGTACAAAAATTTATTTAGATTCGGATTGTGCTTTCTTTTCTTATCGATAGATGAACAACATATACTGATCTCTAGATTCAAACACAGAAACACAGAGTTATCTATTACAAATAGAATAGGGATTTTTTCATTTAGTTTTTTTATATATTGGCAGCTTAGATTTTCTGCTATTTTTGTTTGTATGATAGACACGAAATTAGTTTGAAAGGTGTATATTCCTCTTCTCCTACCATGCATATTAAATACAAGTTTTTTATTTTAATCCTTGATCTATTACCTATTTTTAGATTATTAGAAAAATTAGTGGACTATGTTAGCTTATCGCTTTCTCTGCTATATATGCTTTCTCTGCTTTCTATATATACATACATGCTTTAATGTGATATGTTATGCATTAATGTGATATGCTAATTTAAAAATAGGGTTTTAGAAGCTGATTTAATACAATATATTCTGCTTTTGGTTTTTAGTACCAATAGCAGATTTGTTTCGCATTATTTTATTCGGTATAGATGCAAACATTTATCGATGAGATTTTGTATGCTGCGAGAACCATTATTTTATATTTGGACTTTATCCGAATGTGTACTTTGAAATTTATCTGTACAAAAATTTGTTTAGATTCGGATTTTGTTTTCTTTTCTTATCGATAGGTGAAGAAATTATACTAATTTGGAGAAACATTCTTTGATATTTGGACTTTATCCGAATGCGTATCTTGAAATTTATATGTTCAAAAATTAAATTATTTTATTTGCTATAGTTCCATACAGTAATCGATGAGATTTTGTATACTGAGAGAAACATTCTTTGATATTTGGACTTTATCCGAATGAGTACCTTGAAATTTATATGTACAAAAATTGGATTATATTAGGATTTTACTTTCTTTTCTTTTCGATAGGTGAAGAACTTATACTTATCACTAGACTCAAACACAGAAACACAGAGTTATCTATTACAAATAGAATAGGGCTTTCTTCATTCAATTTTTCTATATATTGGCAGTTTAGATTTTCTGCTATTTTTATCTGTATGATATACACGAAATTAGTTTGAAATGTGTTGTTTTTGTTGTTGTTGAGACCCACACCGTCCGACCTACCAGAAAGGTGTAAGGTAACTGTATGGACGGCCGGGAAGTGCCACCCAATTTAGACCGGAACCCAGTGGGGGAGGCATCCACAGGGACCGTACCCTCCTTCCCCTACCACCAACCTCTCGGAAGGACTTACGGACCCACATGTTTAACGTGATCGTACTCCGCATGAACACGGCGGCATTTGTGGCAGCGTGCAAATCTAGCGCGCAAACCACGGGGATACCGCACCCGAGATGGCCAACAGCACGCGGCGTTCCGAGGTGGTCACCCACCAAGTACTAACCGCGCCCGATGCTGCTTGAGTTTGAAAGGTGTGTATTAGTCGTCTCCTACAATGCATATTAAATAAAAGTGTTAAGAATTTGTATTTTAATTCTTGATTTAGTACCTATTTATTGGTTCTTAGAAAAAATTAGTGAACTATGTTAGCTTATCGCTTTCTTTACTTTTCTATAGATTCATACATGTTATTTTGTGATATGTAAATTTACATAAAACAGTCCATAATATATGGAATATGTAAGCATCAATGCCATTGAATTTCATCATGGAGTGGCAGCTTAGATTTTCTGCTATTTATATTTGAATGACTGTTTTTCTTAGTACTTGATCCCGTACTTAATACCTTATTTTCGGTATTTGTACAAAGATTATCAATGATTAATACATTTCTTGTTTTTCTAATCTATAGGTTCAGATTTATATATGTGTGATTAAATATGTCATCGGAATATATGAAAAGATCTAGGCTTTATTCTCATTATTTTCAATACATTTTGATACATTGCCAGCATAGCTTTTCTGCTATTTATATATCAAAGATAATAATTTTCTGCTTTTTTTGTGTTATTGCAAAATTGATTTGATAGTTGAATGCAACTTGTCTCTTTCTTTGCATACGAATGCCAATTAGAACCTGATCTAATACAATATATTTTGCTTTTGGTTGTTAGTACAAATAGCAGATTTGTTTAGCATTTTGCTTTATTTTATATGCTATAGTTCCATACAGTTATCGATGAGATTTTGTATGCCGAGAGAAATATTCTTTGGTATTTGGACTTTATCCGAATGTGTACCTTGAAATTTTGTGCATAAATTAGTGTAGATTCGGATTTTGCTTTTTTTCTTATCGATAGGTGAAGAACTTATACTGATCTCTAGATTCAAACACAGAGTTATTTAATACAACTTGAATAGGGATTTTTGCGCATAATTTTCATTCAATTTCTCTATATATTGGCAGCTTAGCTTTTCTGATCATTAGCTTTTCTGCATTCGGATCTGTACTCTTTGATATTATTTCAGTTCATGTTCTCGTATTTCATTTCTTGGATTCGGGAATTAGAATAAAATTCAGACTAGTTTACCTTTTAAATTTGTTCAATTCTATAGATGTAACATACTAACTGAAATACACAAGATATCGTGTGTTTATTCGCATTATTGCCATTAAATTTTATGGGGTTTTAGCAGCTCAGTTCTTCTGCTATATATATTTTTGAATAATATACACCAAATTGATGTGAAAAATGGATACAACTGATCTCATACTTTGCTTACTAAATTCTTATTTTCAAGTTTGTTTCAGTCTCTGGTCTATTATTAAATAATCCAATTTTGTGTATTAAAACAGATGTCGCAAATAATTGTTTTTTTTCTGTTCCATATGCACATGCATCACTATCACTTTTCCAATGTTATTGCTACTTTAAAAATAATGTTTTAGTTCCTGTTCGAGAACAAAATTTTCTGCTTTGGCTGATTTGTACAAATACCAGATTTGTTTAGAGTTTCGCTTTATTTTCTTCCCTTTAGTTTTCATACATGGATGGATGCAATTTAGCATGGTAAGAGAAGCATTCGTTGATATTTTGATTTGATCTGCATGTGTGCATTGAAATTGATTTGTACAAAAATTAACATAGTTTAGGAAGAGATCATAGTTAAGATCGTATCATTTTCTATAATTTTTATTTTTATTTATTAGCAGATTTGCTTTTCTGCTATTTATGTTTGTATTCTATACACGAAATTGATTTGAAAGTTGTATATTAGTTTTCACCTACAGTGCATATTAAATGCAAATTTTAAAATTTGTGTTTTAATCTTTGATTTACTTCTTGATTGTTGGTTATTAGAAAAATTAGTAGACTG
This sequence comes from Amaurobius ferox, assembly GCA_951213105.1. Taxonomy (NCBI): domain Eukaryota; kingdom Metazoa; phylum Arthropoda; class Arachnida; order Araneae; family Amaurobiidae; genus Amaurobius; species Amaurobius ferox. Next base: position 72,665,562 of record OX578147.1, read on the forward strand.
AGTTTGTTAATTTCTTTGCTTTTCTTCAAATTCATACATGGTTTAACATCATTTGTAAATTTCAGGAAATTCTCCATGAGATCTGGAATTTTTATTCATCAATGCCGTTCAATTTTATCATGAATAAGAAGTTCAGATTTTCTGCTAGTTATATTTGATTGACTGTTTTTGTTAGTAAACAATCCAGTACTTAATACCTTATTTTCGGTATTTATATAAATATTTGCATAGATAAGGATATTTCTTTTTGTCTGGTCTGTATGATATGCACTAAATTGATTTTAAAGGTGTATATTACTTATTACTTATTTCCTACAATGCATATTAAATACAAGTTTTAGAATTTGTGTTTTTATCCTTCATGTAGTACCTGATTATTGGTCATTAGAAAAATTAGTAGACTATGTTAGCTTGTTGCTTTTGTGGAGATTCATACATGTCTTAATATGATTTGTAAATTCCGGGAAACACTCCATGAAATCTGGAATTTCTACGCATTAATGCCATTCAATTTTATCGTGGATGAGGAAGCAACTTAGATTTTCTGCTATTTATATTTGAATGACAGTTTTTGTTAGCATCTGTTGCACTACTTAATACCTTATTTTCTGTATTTGTACAAATATTAGCATTGGTTAGGATATTGCTTTATTTTGTAGTCTATTGGTTCAAACTTATATTTATAGGATTTAATAAGTTATTGGAAACAATACAGAGATATAGGCTTTATTCTTATCATTTTCAATAAAATTTGTGATACATTGACAGATTAGCATTTCTGCTCTTTATGTTTGTATGATATACACTAAATTGATTTGAAAGGTGTATATTACTTATTTCCTACAAGGCATATTAAATAAGTTTTTAAATTTGTGTTTTTTTCCCTTGATGTAGTACCTGATTATTGGTTATTAGAAAAATTAGTAGACTATGTTAGCTTATTGCTTTCGTTGCTTTTCTAGAGATTCATACATGTCTTAATGTGATTTGCAAATTCCAGGAAACACTCCATGAAATCTGGAATTTCTACACATCAATGCCATTCAATTTTATCATGGATAAGTAAGCAGCTTCGATTTTCTGCTATTTATTGTTGATTGACAGATTTTGTTATTACTCGATCCAGAACAATAACTTATTTTCAGTATTTGTACAAATATTATCATAGATAAAGGCATTTCTTGCATTTCTGATCTATAGGTTCTGTTTTATATTTGTGTGCTTAAATAGGTTATCGAAAAATAGCAATAGATCTAGGCTTTATTCTCATCGTTTTCAATAAAATTTTTATACATTGGTAGCTTAGCTTTATTATTTAAGTTCGTAGTATTTGTCGAAATCTAATTTTTAAAACTCTTAGGATTGCTTTTAAGATATGATTCAACAAATCTAACATATAATTTATATTCACGATTGATATCTGTCTTAATCTTAGCTCTAAGGAATTTATATTGTATAATGTCGTATGTCAGACAGCACTGTTTCTATTTTTTACGAAACTTGCCCTTCAGTCTGATATTGCGGATAGTACCACGACTAAACCAAGGTGGGTATTTAGTACTTCTAACAAAAGTTTTCGGAATACAAACATCAGAAATTTGATAAAGATGAAGATAAATTACACTAACAACATAGTCATTATTTCTAAAATAATAAAAAATTATTTTAGAAATTATATTAATTTTTTTTAAAAATTCCAATCAAAATTACTTAACTTTTTAAAAAGAACTCAAAATCAGCATTTTTAAAAACATTCGTTGGTTACTAATTCTTCCGTGGTGAAGGGGCGCCTACGCATCACGTCCACAAGACCCCCCCACCCCCACCCCCCAGCTCCCATGGCGAAAGGGAGAAAATTTGCAACTACACTTTTATAGAGGTTCCCCGAAGGGCGGAAGTCTGACTTGGCTTCGACATAACAACACCCATGCCCGCTGGATGGATTCGAACCCGCAACCCGGCGATCCAACGATCATTTTTAAAATCATAACGCATACATTCGGAAAGTGGCTTCATATTAACCTTTGCTCTGGGTGTCTTAGTATTAATAAGAGTAATAATGATAGAAGGATAGTGAACATCTTCTGGAAGTAAAATATCAATACCTGCTCGTTGAATACTTAACACATATTCATTATTGTTTGAAATAACCTGATCAGAAACTCTGTCACAACTTTTTAAAACGTTATGCAATTGATTCAGCTCAAAAAAGTTTAGAAGTAACATTTCAATATTAGTGTGATTAACCTCATTTGATATGGCAAAAGGCCAAACGATACCAGGCAGATTAAAATCACCCATGACAGCAATGTCATAATTAAAAAAAAAAAAAAAATTAGCTTCAAACAGATTGAAGAATTTATCATACATAACAAAATTGGAAGCAGGAAATATATACCACAGAGAAAAGCAATTATTTACTAAAAGCAAGATCAATTTTTAACCAAACCGATTCCCCTTGATCTTCACCCATGGATAACTCATTGAATGCAATGTTAGAAATGAGTGCAATCAACACACCCCCGACACGAAGATCTCGATTATCCATATTAGTCATATCTCTACGTATAATTGTATATCGACCATCAAAAAGTTCTGAACTACCTATACTTTCACAGAGTCATATGCGTAACACTTGGCGTCAGAAATGGTATTTTTCTGAAGGTGTGACAAACTTGTATGTCTTAGACTAGAGGAATAATTAATTGATCCATAGTTCCATGAATGATGACTTTATTCAAAGCTGACATAAAAGCAGGTCAGACTGGTTTGAAACAAGAAATTAAATATATACAAGAACCGATGAAACGAAAATTTAAAACCATAGAATCGGAAGTGAGACACAAAATTAAGATCCGTACCAGTTATTTGACTTTGCGAGATATGATATTGTAACAAGTGGCATGAAAATATTTTTTATTGTGTTCAACATAATGCATTCTATTGTTTGTACATAATGTATTCTATTGTTTTTATTTAGTGATATCTCTTATAGAGGAAAGCAGCAATAATTTACATAACTCAGTTTTTATAAAGGAAATTAACCGCGATCATCGTTTTGTGAACTGCGTCATATATTCCTTCTACTCTAAAGAATAATACCGGTTTGAGCCTGTATGTGGAACATCATTCTGGAGAAGTGAAAGATATAGATATATTTTGAAATTTATCAATAATTATCTTCTTCATGATTATCACAAGAAGTTGTTCGAATCTTCTCTTTAACCAGGTATGTACTCTTAATTATTAAGGAAAATAGGCCTAATAGCATGGGATGACAATCATAGTTATAACATTTAAAAATGTATTTTAAATTCAAGTATACTCAAAATAAAAACTGTAATTAACATTAAAATGTAATAATTTCGTTAGATAATATATATATATATATAATTCTTATATAGTTTCTTAACCATATTTTTTAAGTATCGCATACCTATATTCTGCAAAATGCTTTGTTCCCATCAATCATTCCATGCTGTTGGGGATCACCGCCTTTGTAAACTATTTACAAGAAAGGGTGAAACGACTTGTTGTGGTACCTCAGTGTGAGTTGGAAACCCACAAAAACTTTTCACCCTTTAACTTCTCTAACATTTCCATTTCATAGTGATCATAAACTAATATTTCAGTTTGGGTCTTTTTCATTTTAAATCTTAGGTCATACAATATTAACTATCTTATTTGAATGTATAAAGGAAATTAATGAAAATGAATTTTATTTAAATTAGATAGTTTGTTTAATATCTTCGGAAAGTGGGATTTCACTTGAATCTCCTGTACATTCATATAATTATTTGTTGTCTAAGTCCACTTATGTAATAGTCTGTCATAAAATACTGAATAAAAAGCATTCTTGGTTTCAAAATGTTTAGATAATTTTGTTTCGATTATATTTTACTAGCTGCATAGCCCCGAAATAAGAGAGAAAATGAAATTTTAGACATGGAATTAAACAACAGGTGCAATCTCGTTCTTTCACACTCCCAATTTCATTATTTGATATAATAATTTAAATTTGATTTCGATTTAGTTTAATTACATATAATTGTGAAACCAAAATGAGGCCCTAACATATGAATGTTTTAAGCTTGCACGGCTTTCCATGGGACAAAAAGATTACAAGATAGACGGATTAGAAATGTAGTGTGTGAACCTTTCTTCTAAATTGTTAATCTCCAATTGTTATTTTCTATAACACAATGTAAATTTTAAGTGACATAAATGCACAACACAATTTTTCCGAATATATATATATATATATATATATATATATATATAATATGTATCATGAATAAATTTATTTATTTAATTTATTTATTTATGAATTCAATGAACAAATTCTGAAATTTTCTTCCTGAATTTTAGATTTTGTAATTAAATAAATTTTAAAATAGGGGAGACATTGAATTACATAAATGATGTTTAGTCAGACCTATTCGAACAGATCAAAAATACATTTCATTAAAGAAAAAAATGAAATTTAGGAAAAAAATATCGAATTTTGTTTTTCTTGGATTTCAGATGACTCAGACAATAAAACACTATATTTGCGAAAGAAAAAATAAAGGAAACATAACCTTCCTTGTAGCTTAGACATGCCTATCAAAGAACTGCCGTTGTCCTGGTAGTAGCTGTGCGCGCTTTATTTTTCGGTTCCATTTCCAATAGAGTATATTGTGACAGGGTAGGCGGAAAGAGATTCGTATCTTCTAAAAATTCCGATTAACACTTAGGGGAAACATGAAAACGCCGGCATTACGCTTTAAGCCAGACGGGGCAAAAATAAACCTTTAGGTGCAAATCGGTCGGAACCTCAACCGTAGAATAGAATTCTAATGACCGACCGAGACCCCGATGGATACCGCGCTCCTATAATCAAATACCTGGATACACGAAGTATTTTTAACCGAAGCCTCGACGCTTCTTTATTGCCAACTTTAACGAAAATACGCTTACCCACAGTGTTGTCAAAAACATCATTTCTCAAACACAAAAAGCCGTGCTCATAACAATTTTATAAAAGTCTCTTCTTCCCCAATACCAATATTTCAGTATTTAAAAAAATTTCTGGAAGAGAAAGTATTTAATTTCAAAATTAAATTATCTTCACTTTTAAGGGACTATTTTCAACCAGAATTGCATGAAAATTGAAATGGCGGGGGGGATCTAGTATCATTATAAGAGCCCATCCCCTAAGGTGGCCTTCGAAACATTTCCAGATCACTTTCTGTCAATAAATGGAGCTGAATAGCGTGGGTTTAGCAATTTCCGACAGTGCGCCAAAAAGCGATTATTTTCAATTTACAACAACGCTTCTTTACTTGTAGGTCCTGAAAATATTATGATATGTATTTAATGGCAAAATTAGTTAAATTTTTCGTGAACAATTATTACTTTTAACTGAAATATAAATAAAATTGTGTTTTAAATGTATTCATATTGATAATCAAATTTCGTATTTATATTGGATCCTATATATAGGAGCCTTAACGAACACACAAATCAGTAAAGTAACGACTAGTGAGAGGGAATTCTTGAATTTTCTGTGACAAAAGTTACAATTTATACAGTACTGTACCTTCCGGAGAGAAATAACTTATGTTGTGATAAGCTGATGTAATTACCCAAAAAGAGTGCTATGTATCTTGAAAGCTACTGTGTTCAGGTATCATACATTATTAATATATTTAAGCGGAAAAATTCAATTTCGCGGTAGTCAAGGCAACAGCAGTTACTCATTTTACTTTGAAGTAAGAGCTAAAAATTATATCTTGTTATTACATACCCAACTTCCCATATCTCTTTTTTGTTTAGCAGCAATAGAGACAAAAAGTTCTCAAAATAACAAACAACATAATTTCGAGTGTGAGTAACTTACGTTATAGCAACAAGCATATGTCAATGTCCATTCTGTTCTGGAGCGTATGTAACACAAGTTCGACTTTGGATTTGTTAACGTTATTTTCTTTTAATAAAGTAAAAAATTACGCTACCTTAAAATACTTTTTTGCAATAATAACACATTATACACACTATTTTTGTCTTACAGTATAAATTTTGGCTGATTAACTATACCTTAAATCACAGTAAAAATTCCATATGTATACCCAATTTTGTATCATTACACTGACAGATTTCAATAGCATAGATGTTGAAATTCTGAGAGGTAAAAATAAATGCATAATAAATAAACAAAAAAATATCTTGATTATCCGTAGCAATTCCTTTTCATTGTATTGCGCGCTCTAGATAATTTAAAACAACACAAAAAGGACTTAATTCGGGTGTATCTTTAAAAAATTGGCTCCAATAAATACATGAAGTACTTCAGCTTAAATATTCCAATGTGATTTTTTCAACGCGAAATAAAAAATAAACAGACCAAAAAAAAAAAAAAAAATTGGTAGATGTTGCGCTAACTTTGATATTTCGAAAAATAATTTTCTCAATCTAATTTTAAGCCAAATAAAGGACATGAAACGGGAAAAGATATTTTCAGGAGATTTTCATATTTGTTTCCAGCGAGGTAGTGCATTTATCATTAAATAACTTTTTAATTTCTCTAGTAAAAGAAGGAAAAGCATTGCTAAGCTCTTAATTTTATTAAATATACGAAATTATGATTAGATAATGCAAATTAATTAAATTAAGATAATTTTTAATTTCATTAACAAACAAGAAAGATAAATCATGCATTAAACATTGATTATGAAACACTTTTAAACTGAAATGCAATTTTATTTAAACATCTCTAAAATGCAATATATTCAGCAGTAATATTTGTTTAATTATAACAGAACTACAATTATTTATTTTACTTGAAAACTTGAATCTTCATCAAAAAAATGAACTTTATTCAAATGATGTCATCGAAATATAAATCGTCTGGCTGTCGATGTAAAAGTAGTGAATATGTCATTCATGCACTTTTATTCCAGACACCAGAGTTAAATAATTTTGAGTGAAAAAAAATCAGCAATTCTTATACAACTCATCTTACAATCACTCGTTTACATTCTGCACCCATTAAAATTAGGCTTCCTTGCAGAAATAATCAAAGTTTGATGATCATTTAAACTCAAAAATATTATAATTCCGTTGGCGCAGAATATAGGTGCACAGAAAATACGCAAAAGTAAAGCTGTTATGACGGATGCAACACTAAATATAAATTTAAAAGTACTTTAAAATTCACGATTTTTACGACTTTTACGAGAAAAAAAGATTGATGCCATATTTTATTTTGAAGTGGGTCACGTGATCTTTTCATATTATAAGGGTTGAAACCCAGACCGTCCGACCTACCAGAAAGGTGTAAGGTAACAGTTTGGACGGTCGGCATATTATAAGGGTGTAATTATTATTTTAATTTTTATTTAGAAACTACCTAACATATTTTGCTAAATAAGTCTTTATATATTTTATAGGGTAATTTGAATATTTCCTAAAATTTCCGAAGCAATTTGTGAATGTTAACTTCGTTTATAAAATGTTTGGTCCCATAGGATTCAATATTAGGTCCCATAGGGTTCAATTAGGTCCCATAGGATTCAATGTATTTCATTTCTTCAACCCGGGTTCAATCGATAACTAATTAGATGATAATATTCATTTACAGTCCTATATGTTCCACAGACCGTCTCAACAACATACTAAAATTTCATTTTGATGAAGTCATATTTACAGCAGTTATCGTGCGAACGGATTGACAGAATGACCAAAGTCATAAACAGTTTTCAACTATGTTGTAAAGTGTTGAAAATGACATTTTAGACGATTGAGATTTGATATTTTAGGAGAATTGAAACAACTATACAATATATATATTTTGTTTTTAATTCCGAAATTTGACATTACATTTAAATCAAATTTTATTTTTTGTTCAAGGACATTTTGCTTTACTTTTAGTAAATGCAATAAGTATTGAAAATTTCTTCTTCCTAGTTACCATACGAGAATTGTATGCTTTAAAGAGCAATCATTAAAAATCAAATGATAATGCAATCAAATGATGCTTCATTAAAAATCAAATGATAATGCGAATGATATTTAAACAATTTTAATCTTTCAGAACCAATTATAATTATTAAAATATGTGGGATGGAACATATATATCCTTACAAAATGAATAATTTCCTTTGTTTACACGTATACTGGATTACACACATTGCCATAAAATGTTATGCACCCAGCAGAACCATCCGATAACTGGTAAACTGGCGATAGTTGTTAAACAACTCTGTCAGGAGCAGATATGTAAATGGTTACAGTTTCGTCCGACCGCGCATGAATACATGTCCAACGAAAGTACTGGAATCGCAACCACTGCTGTGTATAAAAAAGATTCCCAGCCAGTCGCTATATGCCGCACATTTACTGTAAGGGTTAGGTAGAGATCGGTGGTTAATAAGCATGCCTGGACAATACACTATACGTTCCTGGAGTTTGAGAGAGTCTGTATCGTTGGGCAGCGAGAAACAGGATGGTCGACCCATAGAATTACAAACCACTGGGTCGTTCTGACAACAGTGAAGAGGTGTTGAGGGCATGGTATGCGCGAGAACATGCATATTCGTTCGGACAGGTTTTGGACCACTCTGACAGACCACTAAGAGAAAGGATCTTTTGATCGTGAGGCAAACGTGAACAACTGTAACAACGTCTTTATCCACAATGCAAAGACATGAGGAAACTTCACAAGAAACTCAGTTTCTTCCCATATTATTGTCGGGCCACTATACACTGTAAAACATTTGCAAGCATCTTACTAAACTTTTCAGGGGGAATAAGCTGTCCGTAATTTCTGTATGTTCCTGATAATTATGATAATATATAAATAAAAATACAAAAATAACACTTCGGCAGACGATAATTGGTTGAATATATCAGAAACGAAGCTGGCATTTTCATGAACGCCTGTAATTGCGGCATTTCTGATAGTTTGCTGAAATTACCAGCAAAGTAGCTGAAAGAAATGAGCAAAGGTCGCAGAATGCTTTGCAGTGTAGCAGAAGCAAATTTGTATTCGCGGTATCCCTTGCGCGTCCTGCCATTAACACCCCATCATAGTCCGTCTTGTTTACAGTGGTGTCGTGAAACAGAAATATGATTTTATGATTTTCTACGTACTGGCAATGTATCGTCTTTAGCGACGAATCGTGCTTCTGTTTACAAACGGACGACCATCGTGTTAGAGTATGGATCAGTGGTTAGCGCTTCAATCCCAACTTGAGATTCAGCCACACACTCCTTCCACCGGTGGTATGTTGATCTGGAAAGCCATCTCGTGTAATAGACGGTCACCACAAGTAGTGATACGAGACACATTGACAGCACAGTTGAGAATATCCTGCGTCCTCATATATTGCCTGTCATGGCAGGTCTAAAAAGAGCTATTTTGTAAAGATACGCTCACCCTCACGCAGCTAGGATTTTCTGGAAATTTATTTTTACCACCTTTCCTTGACCTGCTTGATCTTTACATTTGTGAATCATCATAAATTTTGTGCCGACAGCAGCTTGTGTGTTTATCCATTCTAGAATTATAGTTGGAAGAATATTAGAATAAAAAATTCCTCGGTCTATAAATTTTTTCTGACAAAATTCCAAGATTTTAGACACATCTCATTGTCAAGTACCACGTGTATGAAAAATTCCAAGTTTCTACCTTTAGTATTTCGGGGTGTTGTTGTTGAGACCCAGACCGTCCGACCTACCAGAAAGGTGTAAGGTAACCGTTTGGACGGCTGGGAAGTGCCACCCAATTTAGACCGGAACCCAGTGGGGGAAGCATCCACAGGGACCGTACCCTCCTTCCCCTACCACCAACCTCTCGGAAGGACTTTCGGACCCACATGTTTAACGTGATCGTACTCCGCATTAACACGGCGGCGGTTGTGGAAGCGTGCAAATCCAGCGCGCAAACCACCGGGCTACCGCGCCCGAAATGTGCCAACAGCACGCGGTGTTCCCAGGTGGTCACCCACCCAAGTACTAACCGCGTCCGATGCTGCTTGACTTCGGTGATCTAACGACGCAGTTCGGGGTGTGTGATTCATCCTTTAATCAACCTCACTCAGCTATATAATATAATAGATTAGGTACGTTTTCCTTTCATATTTATCGAACAAGTGCTTTTCTTTATGGTGTACATACGTTTTATAGATTTCTATACGTAATTTAAACAGTATAGGTATTAACTATTTAAATGTTGTAATATCACAATACTTACCTTCTTTGCATCTTATATTTATATTTTATTCACAAATATCATGTGACTTTATATATGTAAAGAAAATAAAAAAGTCTATATATAACAAGGTCAATCGTAATACTTAACACCCCCTCAAGTACCACAAAACCTAACTTTCTGTCCCCAACTATTTCTTGCCACCCACACAATTTCTGCCCCAATTAAGACAGACATGTTGGGGCCTACCGGAGATCAATAATGTTCCAGTGGAAATGTCATACTGCTTGCGCTCTAGGAGATTCTGACCTACATTTATCGAATTAAGCAAAATCGGCTCCTATTCATCTATTTCTGGAATCGATGAATAATGCTCTAACTGTTAGACAAGTCATATATAGAAAATATTCCCTCTGCATACATACACAAGATATAATATACTTATATTATTAATAGCATATTTATCTATATATCTATTTATTGCTATCCCCCATTTTTCCTTTACAAACACTTGGCCTAGGAAAGCGCTATTTGTAGGAAATTAGAGCTAAATAATCTCGAGATGTGACAGCGTATTCAGAAATTCTATGAAGTTTAAATTTTTAAAGAAAACGACATTCGAGTCCAAAAGTTTTAATCGTATCAAATATAAATCATTGAAACTTTTTCAAGATATCGACAGATGGAGGGTTGCTATCGCAAGAGATTGTACCGGTGTAAGTGACCAACTATAAACAGCAAGTAGCCCATTAAGAGCCGTACAAGGATATACAATTGCGTTTCTGATATAGTTTCTAGTTTTCGGAATGTAATGGTTATAATATCGAGTAAACGTGCACTTCGAGCTGTCAAACTCATAAAGAATTGTTACTCGGTCGTAACTAAGAAAGATTAAGTTTCATTTATTTATATTACTTTAGCAAGCACAGTCTTATTCTATACGGTATAAACGAAATAAATGAGAATAAATATAGCAAATAAACTTATTAGACTTTACAGACGTCTACTTCAACTATAAGAACTTGCAATTATGTCCCAGTAGCTCAACGGTAGAGCGTCGGCTGACCAGTACGAAGATCCGTGGTTCGATTCCTGACTGAGACAAGGTTCTTTACAATGGCGCCCGAACAAATCAACCCTGTAGTTTAGTACACTGTTGGAGGTCTGAAAATGACTTTAATACGACTAACATGGATTCAGTGGTCCCTAAGATATGCAGCGCCGATTTCAAATCAGAAGGAATACGATCACGTAGGAAGCTAACCTGTAGGATAAAAATAGCAGCAGGGGGCTAACCTATGGTAAAAATTGTAAAAGTTGGTCAGTCAGAATGTCAGTTGCACGTCGATCTGACATTAGAGGGTGGAGAATGCAAAATCCACTTCTACGATAAGAGCTTGCAATCTATCCCAATAGCTCAACAGTAGAGCGTCGGCTGGCCAGTACGAAGATCCGTGGTTCGATTCCCGGTTGGGGCAGTATGGTTCTTTGCAACAGGGCTTATATTATAAAATGGGTTCTAAACCATTTTCTTCATGTATGTATAATGAGGCAGCAACGTTCTTTACAACAGGATTTATATTTTTATAAAATGGATTCTGAACCATTATGTGGGTTCTGAACCATCCAACTTTTTTGGAATTTTATATTACAAAGCGCAAAATTGCTATTCACTCAAAATTAATTCAACTCCATCCGAATGGATGGAGTTCGAAATCCTCGATTTTTTTTCACTTATTTTTACCACATCTTAAAACCGCCTAATATCACCACATATATCATGAGCCTCCATTCATTGCATACCACATATATCACGTCCCTATTTATTGCATTTGTTGAATTATACTTCCAACGACGCGCAGCCAGGCGTTCTCTATTAATCTGGTTGTGTTGACAAAAAAAAAAATCAGATCGCGAAGAGATGACGTTTGAAGGAGGAAGTGTAAAGGGGATAAAAGAGGATCTTATAAAGGATTTTTGCGCAAAGTAAGTACATCTTATGTGGTACGCCAGATGTAAAGAATATGTAAGAAACTTTCTGATCCCATATAATCTGTCTGGTTATAAACATGATAACGTAAAATTGAAACAATTTATTCATAATCATAGAATACGATAAAAAAAAAGCAAATTTTGATAGAATTTCGTTTATTATAAGTTTATATTTGGGGAATGTCTTGTAACATATTGGTCAATCTTGAATAATAAGAATCTCAGTTAGCTGATTATTTCGTGTTACAGAAAAGAGATCGTTACAGTTACGTTGCTTCATATGAGCTTAAGGATATAAAACTATTAGTTGCCATTTAACAATATAAATACCTTACATTTCATTTTATTTAAATTATTATTTCGTGATTTAAAAATGGAAGGCTACATTGCAATTTTCAATTTTCTTTAAATATATTATAAACTTTTAGACACTGTTACAACGTCCTAAAATATCTTCATTGCATATTGCCTGTCCCAAAGGAAAAAGACACATTTACAAGCTACAATTTTTTTATTTTTAAATCTCTGTTTCTTGTTTTTGGTGACAAATTGCTCATAATATCATCAATTTAGTGACTTTCAGCAAGTTTTCAAAATTTTTCGAATGACGCCTAAAACTACGTTGAGTATAGCACGTTAAATCTGTAAGTTTACCCGAGAGGTGATGGGTTAGAAGAAGGATAGTACGATCCCTGTGTTTACCCCCACCTCCTTCATTGGGTTCCGGTCTAAATTTGCTAACAATGCCACCGCCGTCCAAACAGATAACTTACACCTTCTGACGAGTCGGACAGTCTGGGTAGAATAGAAAGAAAGTGGTCTTAAGATGTGCTGTATGTGAAATGTGTATTAGCGTTGCGAATGAGTATTGTGTAAAGTGTTTTGTACCCCCCCCCCCTCAAAAGATACAGAGGAACCCTCAAAACTTATATAGAATCTAAAGTCCCCTCCTAAAAAATCAAATATTTATACAATGTGACAGAATAAAATTGACTTTATTACACACAAAATCCACCGTGCTGTTGGCTCATTTCGGGCGCGGTAGCTCGGTGGTTTGCGCGCTGGATTTACACGCTGCCACAACTACCGCCCGTGTTCATGGGGAGTGCGATCACGTTAAACATGTGGGTCCGTATGTCCTTCCGAGAGGTTGGTGGTAGGGGAAGGAGGGTACGGTCCCTGTGGATGCCTCCCCCACTGGGTTCCGGTCTAAATTGGGTGGCACTTCCCGGCCGTCCAAACCTTACACCTTTCTGGTAGGTCGGACGGTCTGGGTCGCAACAACAACAACACAAAATCCACCTTCAACAACAATATATGCTTGTACGGGTGTAATAAGGTGTTTCTACATTTACACTATTACATCCAGATTAATAAAACTTTTTCTTTAAAAATCGCTATTTTGAGAGTTAAATTAAATTTTTTGCTGCGGTAAAAAAAAATGAGTATTACTAGTTTTATAATTATTTACAACTTTAGTTGAGTTTCCTCCCATTTTTAACAGAAAACCGTATCTCCTAAATAGGGGGGTCAGCTCCCCTTAAAGTTGTCTCATCATGTAACCCCTATACATGCGTGAAAAACACACACAATATTCCTATTACTTCTTGAGTTATTGTACTGGTCCTTAACTTTCCTAACCTCTCTGTATATATTGATAAGTAAAATACATTTTCTGCAAAGATAGGGAAAATTTGAGAAATATATTTGAGCACAAAGAAAATAATAAGGCAGCATACAACTATTTCGAGAATACACTGACTAAGGGCATCCAAAGTTCGAAACAACCGTATGCTGTATTGTTACATTTTTTGAGCTTAAATACATTGCTCAAATTTCTCTTTGTGGAATAAATGTAATAAAGAATATCAAAGATGCAGTACGAGAACTCCTAAATATTCTTAACAAATAGCTTTCAAGTAAAATATACTTATTTCAACTAGTTTTTAGAAGCACACACCTCCTTCTTATGTCGCATACTTTTATTTCTTTCCACCAAAACGTGTCCCTGTTTATCCATTTCACAGAGTTATAACTCACAACCACACGCAGTAGGCTTGGTCTATTAACGTAGCTGTTCCACCTGGCAAAAAGAAAATATTTCGAAAGACGCCAGTATGATACATTGAAAAAATCTGATGTGGGCAGCACATGACTTTCCTTATATAATGCAATGAATTTACTACCGTTACAGTAAAAAAAAAATCTGATGTGGGCAACACATGACTTTCCTTATATAATGTAATGAATTTACTACTTTTACAGTAAAAAAAAAATCTGATGTGGGCAACACATGACTTTCCTTATATAACGTAATGAATTTACTACTGTTACAGTAAAAATAAAAAAAATAGGTTTTTCTTATAGTAGATACTAATATTCTTTCCAAGATATTGAATTTTCGACAATTAGTGGTCATTTTCATTGATTTAGCGTTATTTTTATCCAATTTCATCCGCCAATTTTGTCGCCAAAATCTCGCCAAGCGTTATGGACGAAGAAATAAGTTATTCTTACAGCAGATAAATGATTATTGGCGTTCAAATACAAAAGTATTACTCCAAGTTTTTTTTTCATGAATGGAACAAGCTAGATCTACGAGAATGATGTCACCTAATTTATCGCATACATATGAAAAGTGAACATGTTTCTCAACAAGATTTTTTTCAATTTTATATGACTTTTTGATATTTTTTTTGAAAAATGTGCAATATCTCGAGAACGGTTCATGTTAGCGTTCTAAAATTTATGTCAATCGTTTTCTAATGAAAAATTACATAAGAAATGTCTATTTGCGTAATTTTATTAGTGGTTTTGATTTTTTGACGATTTTTTCAAATTTTCATTCGAAAATTTAGGGGGGTTCTGAACATTCGATTGCGTATAAAAACAATAGGCTTCCAGTGTTTACGGATTGTGATTTTTGTACCAAATTTGGTTCGAATCGGTCCATTCGTTCGTCAGTTATCGTCTCCACAGACCCACTGACACACACACACACACACACACACACACACACACACACATACTTTTACACACACACACACGCACACACAGACATCACTTCAAAAATGTTTGATTCGTGATCAGCGATGCTTGAAACGTGCTCTCCCGTCGAAAACTCGAATTCGAATTTTCGACCCCGTCACAATACTTTCCTTATACATTATGTATATAAGGAAAGTAATAGGTTATTCTTATAGTAGATACTTATATTCTTTCCAAGACATTGAATTTTCGTCAGTTAGTCGTCATTTTCATTGATTTAGCGTCATTTTTATCCATTTGGCGAGATTTTCGTTAATTTGACAACATTTAAAAAAGTCGCCAAGTTGGCACCATTCCGCCAAATTCGTCGCCAAAATCTCGCCAATCGTTATGAACGGGGAAATAAGTTATTCTTATAGCAGAAAAATGACTATTGGCGTTCAAATACAAAAGTATTACTCAAAGTATCTTGAATGCAACGAGCTAGATCCACGAGAGTGGTGTCGCCAAATTTATCTCATGATATTACATATAAAAAGTGAACATGTTTCT
This sequence comes from Amaurobius ferox, assembly GCA_951213105.1. Classification (NCBI taxonomy): domain Eukaryota; kingdom Metazoa; phylum Arthropoda; class Arachnida; order Araneae; family Amaurobiidae; genus Amaurobius; species Amaurobius ferox. Next base: position 72,681,286 of record OX578147.1, read on the forward strand.
CAACAGTTAATATTTTTTTTAATTTATGGGATTTTTTGATAAATTTATTTGAAAAATGTGCGATATCTCGAGAACGGTTCATGTTAGCGTTCTAAAATTTATGTCAATCGTTTTCTAATGAAAAATTACATAAATGACTATTTACGTAACTTTATTAAAGTTTTTTAATTTTTTTATGATTTTTTCAAAATTTCACTCGAAAATTTAGGGGGGGGGGGGTTCTGGACATCCGATTGCGTATAAAAAAGTATGATCGTTCGATAAAACGGTCAATCGTTCGATAAAAACCCCTGGAAAAATTGTATTTTCCGAAAATGTTCTGAAGAGAGGGTGCTCCACACCAAAACGTTCGAAAAGTGAAATGCTAGAAAAACATGCTTTGCGATAGAGACTTCAAATTTGGTGTATGGGTAAATCGTATGAAAGGAAAAAAGTGTGCAATTTCAAATTTCTAATATTTTCTACATAAGGTGATGCCACACATAAGAATGTTCAATTTGCCGAATAAATGAGAAACGGCTCCTTTAAAATTTGATAGAGGCTTGAAATTTTGGTATATGGGCTAATCATTTGATGAAAACACCCAAGACGAATATAGTTTTTCAAAAATATTCGTTTAATGGGATGCTCCAGAGGAAAACCTTCGAAAGTTGAATTGATAAAAAATACATGCTTTGGGATGAGATAGAGGTTTCAAAATTGGTAAATGGTTAGATAGCTTGGAAAGAAGAAAGTGTACCATTTCAGTTTTCAAATATTTTCTACTTTAGGGGATGCCGCACACAAAAATGTTCAATTTTCGGAATGAGAAACGCCCGTTTGTTTTAAAACGTGGTAGAGGCTTGATAATTGTTATATGGGCGAATTCATCTGATAGAAAATACTAGAAGAATAAAGTTTTTCAGGAATATATATTTTAGGGGGTTAGTACTCCACACAAAAACATTCGAAAGAATGTTTTTAATGTTTTTGTGAGTGTTTTTACGAATGTTTTTACGAAATTCGAACAAATGATAGAAAAAGCATGTTTCACGATGAGATTGAGAAATTCAAATTTGGTGTACGGGTAAATAGTTGGAAAGGAAGTAAGTGTGCAATTTCAGTTTTCCAACATTTGCTATTGTAGGGGGTGCCGCTCACTAAAATATTCAATTTGACGAACAAATGAAAAACGCCTCCTTTACAATGTGATAAAGGCTTGAAATTTAGTATATGGGCTAATCATTTTAAAAGAAAACCCAAGATGAATACGGTTTTTGAAAAATGTTCCTATAAGGGGGTGCTACACAGAAAAACGGTCAAAAAGTGACATGATAGAAAAACATGCTTCACGATAGGATAGAGGCTTCAAATTTAGTGTACAGGTAGATAGTTTGAAAGGAAGAAATTGTGCTATTTCAGATTTCCAATATATGTTACTTTACGAGATGCCGCACACCAATATATTCGATTTCCCGAATAAATGAGACACGTTTCCTTTTAAATGCCATAGAGGCTTGATATTTGGTATATGGTCCAATCATCTGATAAAAAACTCAAGTTTTTTACCACAGTTTTTCAAAAATGTTCATATGGGTGCACTCCACAGAAAAACGTTCGACAGGGGAAATGATAAAATTGTCTTCTCCGGGATGAAATAGAGACTTTAATTTCAGAGATAGTTCGAAAGGAAGTAGTGCGAAATTTAAGCTTTCCAATATTTTCTACTTTAGGGGGTTCTGCACACCAAAATATTCGATTTGTCGAATAAATGTGAAAATTGAATTATTCAAAAATGTACATTATTCGGGGGTTGCTTATAGCGAGACCGTTGATTTTCAACGGGTATTCAGCTAGTTATAATCTCTATAGTTAGTAAAAAAAAATTCTGCTCTCAATAGGTAATGGAACCAGTGATCTCCGTCTAACCGTACGACGTTATCATTGAACTACTAAAACGACTGTATCTCCTTCAATACAACCTACAACTCGTCACAAAAAAAATTACTACTACGCAAAGAACGTAAAGTAAATTTCTCTTAGTCTAAGACATTAATATAATTTTTTACAAATAGTGGAAAAAAATCGCGAAACATCATGATAGAAATTTATATGATAATAAATCCACTCCCTTTTGATATATATGATGCTTTTAAAGTATGTTAAAAAAGAAAATTAAGGGTACTAATGGATATTTCTAACAAGTACTGTTACGTAATTTATTACAGATTTTTCATTATCGCTTTATAGGGCAAACACCATATTTCACTGTTATGGTATATGCTTCCATTTTCCATTATATGCCTTGGTTTGTCACTATTTATCACTTTAGTTGAATGACTTTCAACGACAGACATCAGGCGTCGGCTATTAATTGGAATGTGCTTTGTTGAAAGAAAGAGCAGAATATCGAAGGGAAGCCCATAGGATCGATTTTAATGTGCAGAAGTAAAAAGGTTAAAATGTAGACTTAAATAGAATTTCTGTGTAAAATAAATCTTGCCGAGTACACCATATGTTAAGAATGAGTTAAGAGCCTGAATGATTGAAGTTATTGGATTACATTATTGAAATGCTTTTCTTTTATTCAACTTCTAATCTGCAAATACGCAAATGGTGGTCAGAGAATGGTGGTAAATGGTGTGTCAGTAAATGAAGGTAAAATTATTATAGTAATATTTATTTAAAATAGTTTACTATATCTCCTTTTTGTACTTTTCTGCATTTATTTTAGGGAAGGGCGAAAATTTTATATATAAAAGCTATTACGTTATAATTCTGTCAAAAGATCTTTTTAAATCCAGTAAGTAAGTCAATAAGTTGACAAGACAAGTCAACAAAAAATATGCCAAACTGTAAAAAACCATATGCACAAATATATTTTTTAAATATAAAGAATAAAATAAATCAATTTCTATAGTTAAAGAAAGCAGATTATATTCTAAAGCCGAATAGGCATTTTTCGAAGTGGGGGTTTGTATACAACAGAACAATTTATCCATCAAAATATTCTAAAACAGGAAAACACATTTCCTTTGTTTTGCTAAGAAAGAAAAAGATGATTATGGAAGACAATCGTATTTCAGTAAACAAAAATCTTATCTTCCACAACGTTATGAAAATATGTCACAAACATATCATTGGAACTGGCAGTTTTAAAATCATTGTTGGAATGTATGATCGAAATTTTTTTTCCATACACGTTGAAATGTTTTATCAACCGTTTGAATATTAATAATATATATTTATAAATTAAGGTCCTTAATTTCTAAGTAATTTACCGCATAATGAGATTGGATATATTTTCTGCACTGTTAAAATTAATTTTTGAAAATGTGTAGCATTACAAAAATTACTTTATAGTTTTGTAACTTACAAAGATTATATTTTTTTTGTATCATTCTTCTTAATTCCAATATTTGTTTAAACTGTTATATTTAAGAGAATATTTACAACAATATTTATGTTAATTGTAACTTTTAAGAAGTAGGATTTCAATAAGCATGTTCGCAGGCATCGTCAAACGAAAAGAGTTAACTTTTATAAAGTTTTAAAAAATCTAGTGGTTTGAGGCAATTCCAAGACTTTCTACGCGAAACAAGTGGGCATTTTTGATAATGTATTTTCTGCATTTACATCTACACAAAATACGTAACATAATGTCCAAATTTTGTACAAATCGCCTCGACGCGTTTTGAGATTAAGGAAGATCATTAATTTTGACAAAATCTCTTTTCATAGCTGCACTATATATAGTTTCGGATTTCTTTTTCTTCTGCGTTCACTTCTAGACAATATACGCAATATACCAGCCAAACTGGGCCCAAATCGGTTCAGTGATTTTTGAGATTACAAAGGCGTCAACAATTTTAGAAAAAATCCTGTTTTATAGCTAAACGACATAAATTTTTCGGAATTATTTCTTGCGTTCACATCTACATACCATATGAAACTTGTCACTTAAATTGTGTCCAAATCGCTTAAGTGGTTTCGAAGACTCAACGATTTGACACTCACCAGAAGTACATTTTTTTTTTAGTATCTAAGAACCTTCCCCCCCCCCCCTCCTTCCGATGTATTTACGATGAAAACTAGATTTTTGTTTAAATCACGATCACTATACTTTTTTGAATCTATATCTTTTAAAGTAATAAGTGTGCTTAATCGATTATTAAACGCATATCTATCAAGAAAAGTAGTACAAGTCCCAATCATTATCGCCATACTTCCTCCAGTTAAGAGTGAGGGAAATGTTCAATTTCGTCAAATTATTTCAATAAGTCATGCAAAATAATTATAAAGTGAAACCGGGTATAATTTTTTTATTTATTTAATACCCAGACCGTCTAATTCACCCAAAGGGTGTCGAAAACTCAGACCACTCGACTCACCCTGAGGCATGAGCAGCAGTTTGACTGATCGACCCAAAGGGTGTGAAAGACCCAGGCCACCGGATTCACCCTAGGGTATGAGCAGCTGGATGAGTGGCCGGGACCCAAAGGGTGTAGAGAAGCTACTACAAGGAACGGCCAGAAGAGAATAAAATTTTTAGCTTTCCCTATGATATGTAATAATAAAACATGGGGATGATATCAAAAACTTAACGCTCGTTTGATGGATTTGTGTGTTTCGAACGCCACTGAAAACGAACCAATAGTTTTTTAATGACGTTTGTAGGCCCGTCTATCTGTGAATCTTGTAATCATGAAAATGAAAAACAAAACAGCTTTAATAATCTGGACAGACCACGCTGAAATCAAATTAAAGTAATTGACAAAAAGTCTCGTCAGATCCAAGAAGCACGCTCCAAATCCAGCTAAACCAGTCCGTCAGTAAGTTTACCTTCCAGACGAGAAAGAGGGGTCCCTCAAATAGCTCGTGCAGAGAGAAAATTTTAAACAAAAGCTAATAAGTCAATCACTGGTTTATATTTGAATGTAGAAGCCAACACTTGAAGTTCGAACCAGCTTTATGTTCTTCATAATGAGAGTTTTAAAATAAAATCGAGCCCCAGTACATGCTTTTAAAGTGTTTTCGTAGCACGTTGATTACTGTCCAGTTAGTTAATTCTAATAAAAGTTTTGTTTTTCTTCAGAAGTTTTTTTTTTTTTTAAGTGTTTCCTGATGAGTACTCACCATGCCAACAAAGGGCTCTTTTACAGACAGCCTTCCACTACAATTATAGGTATTGTGAATATTTAAAATTACTTTAAGGAAATAAATCTCTTTAAAATAAATAATTTTTGTATAGGAGTTTTCAGTTTCTGAATTCGGCGATTAGTTCAGTCATTACGGTGACATGATTCTCTCAAAATTTAAATAAAAATTTAGTGAGTGAAAATATGAGTAATTTTATAAATTAAATTTGATACCTAATGAATATTTTTTGTAGTAAGGTTTTGATTTTGAATAGATTTGATTTTGAAAGATAGTTTTAAAATCAATAATATTTCATTATTCTTCAAAATTTGTTAATAGTTGGACTCCAAAAGTTAATATTTTGCCTTTCAAAAATCATAATAAGTGCAGCGAAGCAACAGACAAATTTAGGTGAGTTATTGCAGGTTTCAACACAACGCGAATATTTTAGATTTTACTTTGTTTAAATAATAATGTTTCAGAACATTTGATTCCTCTTCGTCTCAAGCTATCAATACAATTAGTGCCCTTAAAATATTCAGTATCACAAGTCTATGGTACGAAATATCTTAAATAACTTAAACGAAATTAATCACATTTGGTACGATTATTTTAACGTCAGAAGTCTGCTGGTTTTTGTGACAGATTCCATCATCAACATCTTAAACAGACGAATTATTCTGACTGTACGGATTTTCGGTTTTAAATGTTCATGACTTTTAAACTAATTCGAATTTTCAAAAAATATAACCGAGCTGTATTATCTGGGGACCGAAAGCCCCTCCGTATCGAATTTTGCCGCTATCCGAAGATTCGATTTTTCGCTACGAACTGCACAGACAGAAAGACAAACAATTCACACAACCCATGACCATTAGACTTCGATATAAGATTTACTAATTACTGGTCATAGGAGTGGATTTATTTAGACAAGAAATTTTATGTTGACATATATATACAATACAAAAAACATATATAATACATAATAATGAAGAATTTCAAAATATACATTATACTATAATTAAAAAACCTGATTTGGGCAGCACATGACTTTCCTTATATAATGCAATGAATTTACTACTTTTACAGCAAAAAAAATAGGTTATTCTTATAGTTGATACGTATATTCCTTCCAAGATATTGAATTTTAGTTAATTAGTCGTCATTTTCAGCGATTTAGCGTCATTTTTATCCATTTGGCTAGATTTTCGTTAATTTGGCAACATTTAAAAAGTCGCCAAGTTGGCGATATTCCGCCAAATTCGTCGCCAAAATCTCGCCAAGCGTTATACATGGAGAAATAAGTTATTCTTCAGATAAATGACTATTGGCGTTCAAATACAAATGTATTATTATACAAAAGTATATTTTCGTATGAATGGAACGAGCTAGATCCACGAGAATGATGTCACCAAATGTATCGCATGATATTACTTATGAAAAGTGAACATGTTTCTCAACAGTTAATATATTTTTTTTAATTTATGGGATTTTTTGATAAATTTATTTGAAAAATGTGCAACATCTCGAGAACGGTTCATGCTAGCGTTCTAAAATTTATGTCAATCGTTTACTAATGAAAAAATTACATAAATGACTATTTACGTAGCTTTATTAAAGGTTTTAATTTTTTTATGATTTTTCAAAATTTCACCCAAAAATTTAGGGGGGTTCTGAACATTCGATTGCGTATAAAAACCATAGGTTTCCAGTATTCATGGATTGTAATTTTCGTACCAAATTTTGTTCGAATCTCGCCATTCGATCGTCAGTTATCGTCTCCACAGACTCACTGACACACACACACACACACACACACACACACACACACAGACATCATCTCAAAAACGCGTGATTCGTGTTCAGGGATGCTTGAAACGTACTCTCCCGTCGAAAACTCGAATTCGAATTTTTGACCCTGTCACAATACTTTCCTTATACATTATGTATATAAGGAAAGTAATTATACAACAATGATAATAATGGGAATAAGTAATATATTGTAATTTATGGCATAAAAATCCTATATTCAAAGTTCTTAAGACAGGGAGACACACAGACATCTTTTATTATGCAAGATTGTATTTTTATAACGTTCTGTCGATTTAAAAAAAGGTGTTCGATTAATTGGGCGGCTTTCTTTATTGTATAACTCCGAAAATCAATAGACCTCGGAAGTTTACCAATTAAAATAATCATGCTAAATTTTATTCGATTTTATCAATGTGTTCAAAAGATATCAGGCCCACAGGAAAACATTCAGGGATGACAAAATGCATAGATCAATCGAATTTCGAGTATTGGATTTTTGACCTTTCACAATACTTTCCATGTATGGTGCTGAACTTAAACAATCGATTTGTTCACTCAATGAAGATTACATAGCAGATGTTTGTGTGAGACAATCATATTTCAGTTAAGAAACAAAATTTATATTTAGACCAATACATTACAAATATGTCACAATATGTCATGGAACTGACATATTCAGAACTATTGTTGGTCACGATATCAGATCATTTCTCTAAACTCGCGTTTTAAAATGAAAATACTCTTAGAAAGACTTCAATATTGATGTTTGTTTACAAATAAGGTAATGGTAGAAATTTTACGCTTAAAATGTTTATATATATATATATCGTACAGCTGAGGAAGACTGCCTGGCTAAGAAGACTGGGTAAGGTATGAATTACGTAACCCAATCTGCTGAAAGTAGTAAATTGAAAATCTGCATACACGTAGGAATTGACATATAAATATAAATAAAAAAAATCTGATGTGGGTAACACATGACTTTCCTTATATAATGTAATGAATTTACTACTTTTACAGTAAAATAAATAGGTTTTTCTTATAGTAGATATTAATATTCTTTCCAAGATATTGAATTTTCGACAATTAGTCGTTATTTTCATTGATTTAGCATCATTTTTATCCATTTGGCGAGATTTTCTTTAATTTGGCAACATTTCAAAAAGTCGCCAAGTTGGCGACATTCCGCCAAATTCGTCGCCAAAATCTCGCCAAGCGTTATGAACAAAGAAATAAGTTATTCTTACAGCAGATAAATGACTATTGGCGTTCAAATACAAAAGTATTACTCAAAGTATCTTTTTACATGAATGGAACGAGCTGGATTCACGAGAATGATGTCATCCAATTTATCGCATGGTATTACATATGAAAAGTGAACATGTTTCTCAGCAGTTAATATATTTTTTAATAAATGGGATTTTTTTACAAATTTATTTGAAAAATGTGCAATATCTCGAGAACGGATTAAGTTAGCGTTCTAAAATTTATGTCAATCGTTTTCTAATGAAAAATAACATAAGGAAAGTCTATTTGTGTAACTTTATTAGTAGTTTTGATTTTTTGACGATTTTTTCAAAATTTCATTCGAAAATTTACGGGGGTTCTAAACATTCGATTGAGTACAAAAACAATAGGCTTCCAGTGTTTACGGATTGTGATTTTTGTACCAAATTTGGTTCGAATCGGTCCATTCGTTCGTCAGTTATCGTCTCCACAGACTCACTGACACACACACACACACATACTTTCACACACACACACACACACACACACACACGCACACACACACAGACATCACATCAAAACTGTTTGATTCGTGATCAGGGATGCTTGAAACATGCTCTCCCGTCAAAAACTCGAATTCGAATTTTCGACCCCGTCACAATACATTCCTTATACATTATGTATATTAGGAAAGTAAAAATCTGATGTGGGCAGCACATGTCTTTCCTTATATAATGCAATGAATTTACTACTTTTATAGTTAAAAATTTTTTATTCTTATAGTAAATACTTATATTCTTTCCAAGATATTGAATTTTCTTCAATTAGTCGTCATTTTCATTGATTTAGTGTCATTTTTATCCATTTGGTGAGATTTCCGTTAATTTGGCAACATTTAAAAAAGTCGTCAAGTTGGCGTCATTCCGCCAAATTCATCACCAACATATCGCCAAGCGTTATGAATGGAGAAATATGTTATTCTTAGAGCAGATAAATGACTATTGGAGTTCAAATACAAAAGCATTACTCAAAGTATCTTTTCTCGTGAATGAACGAATTAGATCCACGAGGATGATGTCACCACATTTATCGCATGATATTACGTATGAAAAGTGAACATGTTTCATAACAGTTAATATTTTTTTTTAATTTATGGGATTTTTTGATAAATTTATTTTTAAAATATGCAATATCTCGAGAACGGTTAATGCTAGCGTTCTAAAGTTTATATCAATTGTTTTCTAAGAAAAAATTACATAAAAAATGCCTATTTGCGTAACTTTATTAAAGGTTTTGATTTTTTGATGATTTTTTCAAAATTTCACTCCAAAATTTAGGGGGGTTCTGAACATTTGATTGTGTTTAAAAACAATAGGCTTCCAGTATTCACAGATTGTAATTTTTGTATCAAATTTCATTCGAATTGCTCCATTCGTTCGTGAGATATCGTCTCCACAGACTCACTGACACACACAGACATCATCTCAAAAATGTTCGATTCTTGATCAGGGATGCTTTAAACGTGCTCTTCCGTCGAAATCTCGATTTCGAATTTTCGGCCCCGTCGCAATACTTTCCTTATACATTATGTATATAAGGAAGGTAATAAAAATCTAAATATTAGAATTTTGTTAGAAAATTCATAAATCCCGAGTGCACCTTCTTTCAATTATAAAGAAAGAACTGCTAAACACCCAAAATTCGTTTTCATACTATCATTCGTAGAAAAAAATGAGCTACTCAACTCGACTTTCTCATACAAGAAATCATGGGGTTTTTTTTTTTTCAAATTTTACAAAAAAAAATATTTAAAAAATTGGTATCGTGAGTCCAAATAATGACAACTATAGTGTGTTACCCTTCATTTTAAAGGACTTAAAAAATCTTTCGATTAATACCAGACTTGATTTCCTTCAAGGGGGCTAATAAAGTCACGAACAAAAAAAATCTGATGTGGGCAACACATGACTTTCCTTATATAATGCAATGAATTTACTACTTTCCAAAATATTGAATTTTCTTCAATTAGTCGTCATTTTCATTGATTTAGCGTCATTTTTATCCATTTGGCGAGATTTTTGTTAATTTGGCAACATTTCAAAAAGTCGCCAAGTTGAGGACATTCCCCCAAATTGGTCGCCAAAATCTCTAAAAGCGTTGTGGACGGAGAAATAAGTTATTCTTACAGCAGATAAATGACTATTGGCGTTTATATACAAAGTATCTTTTTTCATGAATGGAATGAGCTAGATCCACGAAAATGATGTCGTCAAATTTATCGCATGGTATTACATATGACCTTATGGTATTACATGTGAACATGTTTCTCAATAGGAAATATTTTTTTTTATTTTATATAACTTTTTGATAATTTTTTTGAAAAATGTGCAATATCTCGAGAACGGTTCATGTTAGCGTTCTAAAATTTATGTTAATCGTTTTCTAATGAAAAATTACATAAGAAATGTCTATTTGTGTAACTTTATTAGCAGTTTTGATTTTTTGACGATTTTTTCAAAATTTCATTAGAAAATTTAGGGGGTTCTGAACATCCGATTGCTTATAAAAACAATAGACGTCCAGTGTTTACGGATTGGGATTTTTTTGTACCAAATTTCGTTCAAATCGGTCCATTCGTTCGTCAGTTATCGTCTCCACAGACTCACTGACACACACACAGACATCACTTCAAAAATGTTTGATTCGAGATCAGGGATGCTTGAAACGTGCTCTCCCGTCGAAAACTCGAATTTTAATTTTCGACCCCGTCACAATACTTTCCTTATATATATATTATGTATATAAGGAAAGTAAAAAGTTGTATCACAATGACTTAAACTTTTAAGTCTCGTGATCATGGAACCTTAAATAATCCCTTTTATGAATGATGATGTCAAATTTTGTCCTATGCTGCCATGTTAATAACATATAAAATTTAGAATAAAATTGAATTAAAATTTTTCGCCCGAATTTTAAAAAAAAATCTATCTAGTTCCAGATTTTTTTTAAACCAAAGCCGGATGTAAAGTTTCTTAAAAATCCATTAATATTTGTGGCTGCTATCGTACACAGGAGAAATTGACCACAGACATCAGACTACTCTAAATAATAGTCAAAATTACTCTAAATAATTGTCAAAACGTTTTCAGAATGCCTTAAACCATATATAAGCATCAAAATCTCGGATCGGAAATTTTCGTGAAAACAATACTTTATTATTACTACGTATGAAGTAATAAAAATATCCTAAATTTCCTTAATTAGCTTCATTGGTGAACAATCATCTGTTACTCTCCTTATATACATAGTATAATGTATAAGGAAAGTATTGTGCAGGGTCGAAAATTCGAATTCGAGTTTTCGACGGCAGAGCACGTTTCAAGCATCCCTGATCACGAATCGAAGATTTTTGAGGTGATGTCTATGTGTATGTGTGAAAGTATGTGTGTGTGTCAGTTAGTCTGTGGAGACGATAACTGACGAACGAATGGAGCGATTCGAACAAAATTTGGTACAAAAATCCATGAATACTGGATCAATCCATGAATACCTGAAGCCTATTGTTTTTATACGCAATCGGATGTTCAGAACCCCTTTAAATTTTCGAGTGAAATTTAAAAAAAATTATAACAAAAATTAAAACCTTTAATAAAGTTACGTAAATAGTCATTTCTTATGTAATTTTCGATTTGAAAACGATTGACATAAATTTTAGAACCCTAACATGAGCAGTTCTCGAGATATTGCACATTTTTCAAATAAATTTATCGAAAAATCCTATTAATTAAAAAAAATATTAACTGTTGAAAAACATGTTCACTTTTCATATGTAATATATCATTCGATAAATTTGATGACAACACTCTCGTGGATCTAGCTCGTTCCATTCATGAATAAAGATTCTTTGAGTAATACTTTTGTATTTGAACGCCAATAGTCATTTTCCTGCTATAAGAATAACTTATTTGTCCGTCCATAACACTCGACGAGATTTTGGCGAGTAAATTTGGCGGAACGTCGCCAACTTGGCGATTTCTTTAAATGTTGCCAAATTAACGAAAAATTGACGAAAATTCAGTATCTTGGAAAGAATATAAGTATCTAAGAGTGCTATAAGAATAACCTATTTTTTTTACTGTAAAAGTAATAAATTCATTGCATTATATAAGGAAAGTCATATGCTGAACTTTAGAAGGCTAGCAGGAACCGTTCTCGAGATAGTGCACATTTTTCAAATAAATTTATCAAAAAATCCCATAAATTAAGATAAATATTAATTGTTGAGAAACATGTTCAGTTTTCATATGTAATATCATGCGATAAATTTGGTGAGATCATTTTCGTGGATCTAGCTCGTTCCATTCATGAGAAAAGATACTTTGAGTAATACGTTTGTATTTGAACGCCAATAGTCATTTACCTGCTATAAGAGTAATTTATTTCTCCGTACATAACGCTTGGCGAAATTTTGGCTACGAATTTGACGGAATGTTGCCAATTTGGCGACTTTTTAAATGTTGCCAAATTAACGAAAATCTCACCGAATGGATAAAAATGACACTTAATCAATGAAAATGACGACTCATTGACGAAAATTCAATATCTTGGAAAGAATATAAGTATCTACTATAAGAATAACCTATATTTTTTACTGTAACAGTAGTAAATTCATTGCATTATATAAGGAAAGTCATGTGCTGCCCACATCAGATTTTTTTTATCATATTTGATCAATGAATTAATTTCTATAGTTTTATATTCCATTGTGATAACTATAATAACCCTTGGTTCCAAATACCGAAATCTTTGTTGGCTTTTCTTCAAATCATACTCTTGAAAAATAATTCTACTATTAATTGAGTTTTAGCTTAAAATGCCTAAAAATGTTGAAAATAAGGCCATAGAGTGATCTGAGGTAAACTATTGGTTTCCATACCGCAATTTCCATGTTAACGAAACTTATAAAATATGTGACATTTTTATGCTTAGATTTGAAACGGTTTTTGATATTCAGAAGTTTTATTGTGTTGGTGTCTCATTTAGGGACCATTGACATTTCACTTGCAGAAAGCGTAGGTGGAAATGGCGCAGTTTTGTAGATTTACGGAGAAAAGTTTTTCCTTTCCACTTTCTCAATCTATTATAGAAAGTGTTGTTTTATGTAAATACGCATATGGACGCTTAAACCGCCGTGGATATGCATTTAGAACATATTTAGAAAGATATCCGTTGTGAAACAGTAATATATTGTAGCATACAAAGACTTTTACAGAATTTTGAACTGTATATTTTTAAAATTTCGATTTATTCGGCCGATTAAGTTTTAGAAATAATGAAGATGCGTTTTTATATATTTTTAACTATTTAATCATAGGTATTTATAAACAAAGACAGTTGATGACTCTGGTTTATGTTACGATTCATAAGGCAAAATATACTTTTCTAACAACTTCTTGGTGAATTTTTTTTTTTTTTTTTTTTTTTTTTTTAATTCAATTAACGTGGCAACAACAGATCGAAATCCAGTTACAGTAGCCACACAAGCCTCCATGCCTTATTCGGGATTCGAACCCGAGCCCTCCACACATCAGCCGAACACGCTATCCACTACACCACCTGGGCGGCAACACACAATGGAATTCCTGGGCGGAATTCTCACAGTAACAGGATTTTAATTTTCTCGAAAACTGCCCCCTTCAAAATTATTTAAATTTAAGCTTTGTACACTCCCGAATAAGCTTTAGCTCCATATATCTGGCAAAATCCGTGGGATGTCATCTGTCACATTTACTTTTGACATTTTTGCAGGGAATGCGCTTTGGACAATAGAATTATCTTCAGAAGTTCTCAAACAAAAATGTCTGATGAGCGCAACATATATATTTTTATTTAAATTTAATAGGTCCATTGCAGCCTCCCTTGTTCGCTAACACTCACCAATCCTTGAATATTGCTTCACGGCCCGTGCACAAGACTTCCTTCATGTGCATTGCTCGCTAACGCTCACTAATTCCCAGGATTCAGGTATCCGCCCTCTGTTCTATGCTGCCTATTAATCACAGGAATTTGCTTCACCAGCTCTTTCATTACGCCTGCTATGCAGTTGTTGGAGCTTCGTCCCTGTTTTGCTGACACTCACCAATCCCCGGAACTCGCTTCGTGAACGCCCGTTTGACTTACATTTCCCCAGCTCGCCAAATCCCGGAGTTCGAGGTTTTCGCCGCATAATCGCTACCGCTCTCTAACCACCGGAGTCGCTTCGCGAACAAAACCACTTTTCAAAATTATTGAGCACTTACACTCGAAGTAGAATATCGGTTTTGATCTCATTCGATACTTCTCAGCTTCCAGATCAACTAAAAAGGCGAAAATGTTTGAGAATTTGAATTAGGGGCAACGATACAAAGGTATTTTAAAAAAACTTACGCCACTTTGCCTAAAAAAAACTTACACTTATTCTATTTTTACGTTTAAATTTAAAATGGTTTTTGATATTCAGAACTTTAAATGTGTAGATGCCACAATTAGTCACCACTAGCCATTGAGAATAGGTGAAGCGCAGAAGTCATGGCTAGAATAAAAAAGATGTATATTACCGATCGATATTTGTTTATTATGATATCCTTAATTTTCAACGAATATTCGGCTCGTAAAGATATGTGGCGATTGGGAGTCGCTGGGCCCTGAACCAGAAACCCTTTGCTTACAAGACCGACATTATAATCACTGAGCAAAAGCTAGCTCCTCCTCCATTCTTACAATTCGGGTACAGGTTCCAAGCATCTTTGATCAGATGTCTTTGCTGCCGAACACTCCCTCACCTGATGAAGGCCCCTGTCTAATTTCGGCGAGGAGGGGGCTTCTGAGAAAACCCCCACGTGTCCCCCCGAAATGCAGTTGAGGGGCTGAAGTGGGCCGGGAGGCGTGTCGCCTCGGGCGTGACGGTCAGTCGTGGTCAACCAGGAAGCGAGTGTCAAGGCTTCTGACTCCGTGTGGTGCTGCCATCTCATGTTGAGAGGTGAGATCGTTGGAGAGGAAGTTTTTTCGTGCTCGTATGTCCAGGGTAACCACTGTGGCGATTGGGAGTCGCCGGGCCCCGAACCAGGGACCTTTTGCTTTGTAGACCAACATTATAATCACTGAACAAAATCTAGCTCCTCTTCCGTTCTTATAATCCTGGTACAGGTTCCAAGCATCTTTGATTAGATGTCTTTGCTGCCGAACACTCCCTCACCTGATGAAGGCCCCTGTCTAATTTCGGCGAGGAGGGGGCTGCTGAGAAAAACCCCGCGTGTCCCCCCGGAAATGCAGTTGAGGGGCTGAAGTGGGCCGGGAGGCGTGTCGCCTCGGGCGTGACGGTCAGTCGTGGTCAACCAGGAAGCGAGTGTCAAGGCTTCTGACTCCGTGTGGTGCTGCCATCTCATGTTGAGAGGTAAGATCGTTGGAGAGGAAGTTTTTTTCGTGCTCGTATGTCCAGGGTAACCACTGTGGCGATTGGGAGTAGCCGGGCCCCGAACCAGGGACCCTTTGCTTTGTAGACCAACATTACAATCACTGAACAAAAGCTAGCTCCTCTTCCGTTCTTATAATCCTGGTACAAGTTCCAAGCATCTTTGATCAGATGTCTTTGCTGCCGAAGATACAATGTCCTCATACTGCTACATATCGTACTAACGAGCATGATATACCTATGGAATGAAAACATATCATAAAATCAAGTGACATTCATTTCACACTCTCTCCAATCATTCAATTATTAATATCTCTTTCCAATCAATATTTTTAAATCAATAAACACATTTAAGCAAGAAAAATGATTTTAATACAGCGAAAAACAGCCTCGGAAATGACATTTTCTCCACACTCTACGTTTATCTTGGCGGTATCGAATAAAGTGAGTGTTTAAAAGCTCGCAGATGACAGATAATCTATAGTTTAGAACTTCTGAATAAAAAAGATTATATAAATATTAATTTTCGTGAAGCTTTCGGTTCCCCCAGTAAAGGTAAGTATGCAACAGAAAGTATTCATCTGTTGCAGAAATGTGACATTTTGAGATGTGGAATGTGTTGAAATTAATAGCCCGTTGGCGTCACATGTCAACCTCAAAGTAATACGGTATATAATAGGTTTTGGAATATTATATTTGTTCTAAAGGATGCGCTGGCTGTATTTTGGTAGAAAATAAAATTATAAACAACATTTTTGTGTAGCGACTCATAAGCTCATTGTAATAACTCAGTCGTGATCTGTGGTTTAAAGATTAAAAGGTTGGAGGTATGAGTTTTTTATGTAAAAACACGCTATGCAAAGCAAAGGGAAAATAACATAATTTTATATTTTTTATATTGAGTAAACTGAACGTGTAATAAGATTTTATATCAAAGGAAGGGAAGACTATGTAAAAGAAAAAGAAAATAATTTTAATAAATAATCAATTACTCAACATTGCTTTAATTTTTACCCCCGTCTTGAATTTTCTTCTGCAAAGATTATACAAAAATGCACGTCTATATATAATCTTAACTTTTTGACGTCTTTTATATTCAGAAAAATTCTAGTAGTTTGATTAATAACTTGTCCAGTACACTTTACTCCCGATCTGGCTGTGTGCTCTATAACGTTATTATTTCTTCTTTATTTTTCTTACATTTTTGGTTAACTCTTGTGTGCCATTTTGATTTTTTATTATTCTATTGACACTCGTTTAATTTTGTTCGGACTTGTCGGGAAGTTTCTGTTGTATTTTGTAGCACTCGATTTTGTGTATTAGTTCTATGTTTCGGATTGGTTGGGATGTTTTTTTTCTACTTTCCGATTGGCTCCCACAGGTGGACTCATCCACGACATGGGTATATATACCAATTTCTTTCTTCCATTTGTGCCTATTTCTTTTTTTTTACTTCAGGTTTACTCCAACTTAGCTTCCATACAGCTGTATACTATTTCGTTTATTAATCTGTGCTTAATTGTGTTCTTTAAGATTTTCCATATGAGTCATTTACTGATCATTGATCTCATACTTGCGCCCGAGCATTGTTGTAAACCATGGTCTAAGAATAAAGATAATATGGATATACAGAGACAAAAATTCAGAAAAAATATTGTATTCGTTAATGCGAAAAACGAAAAACCCCACATCAAAATAGTGATGAAGAATGTGATTTTTCTTTCCAAGAGCGCAGTTGATAGAACTCTGATCTCCTGATTCTGAGGTCAGATGTTCCAGACTTTTCCTGGGGAAATGACGTCATATTGGTCCGCGGCTAATGCTTTAAATCCTGATGTACTATTAAAGATTGTGTGAATAAACTGAAGGGTACAAATTCTGTAAAAAAAGGATTTGTTGATACCAAAGTGTCTAAGAATCAAAGTAGGAGGAAAAGAATGTGGGGACCCTATTCAAGTCCAGGTAACTCAATCGGTAGAATACTGGTCTCCAAATATTGAATACCGAGATACGAGTCATTATCTAATCAGGTTCATCCTCGAATACATTTTCTTAAATTTTTTTTAATTTCTTTCATGAATACATTGGTGTATTTTGTACGTCGTGATAGAGAATTGACTTCGTGACTGTGCACTTGGTTATTATAGCCAGATGCACTTGAGCTCAATCAACTTGGGGAGTCCACTTTGACAATACAAGCTTGCAATTCCATCCCAATATTTCAAAAGTAGAACATAGGCTGGCGAATTCGAAGATCCAGGGTTCGGATCACGGTTGTGACAACAAAGTTCTTTACAATGGCGGCCGAACGAATTACCCTTAAGTTAGTGAAAAGATGTCGGAGGTCTGAAAGTGTCCCTAGTACGATTAGCACGGATTTAGTGGACTCTGGTACATGGAGCGCCGATTTCGAATCGGGAGGTCAACGACTATGCAGGATACTAATCTGAGTAAAAATAGTAATATCAGGAGACTAACCTAAGGAAAAATAGAAGGAGAGGGTCAGTCAGATTGTCAGTTGCATGCCAATCTGAGAATGTAGAGGTGTGGTGAATGCAGAGTACACTTCGACAATAGGAGCGTGTAATTCTGTCCCAGTAGCTCAGCGGTAGAGTATCGGCGGACCAGTTCGAGGATCCAGGATTCGATTCTCGGTTGGGATAACAAGATTCTTTACAAATGTGGCAGCAGCCGTCTCTGCTCCTGTCAAGGACATCGGATCAAAGATATGTACCCGAATTATAAGTTCGGAGTGGAAGCTAGCTTTTGCTCTAAACGTATAATGTCGGTCTCGTAAGCACGTGGTCCCCAGTTTGGGCCTGGCTTCAACTCGGCAGATTGGTATGACTGACGTCTATGCCAACCACAGAGTGTCGCAAAATTGAGGCATATAGCAAATGGTCTTACTGCTTGTGCAATTATCAATCATTTTCTGTTAGAGTACGCATAAAAAGCGCAAAACCTGCTGGCCGATGTTGGCAACTGCACTGCTGTAAAGCTCTGCGGTGGCGACATATACGGTGCTCATAAGCTTGAGTGTTACCGAAGTTCTACAATTCAGAACCTAATGAGCAAAATAGTGCCGTGACAACATAGATTGTCAGACATATGCTACTATTTCTACAAATTTAATTTTACTAATCTTTGTAGCTTTAATTTTAAGACTAGCACTTTAAGAATAACTTTCTTAGCCTTGGAGAAAAACATCCACTTTCCTTGGGGCTTTTCATTCAACGATAAAGCATTGGCGATACTCTACGTTGTTCAAAACATACCACCCACGATTTACAGAACATCTGCTGAATTTGTTCAGATAGTCAGAGCTTTTGAGACAAAGAGAACGATTTCCTTTCCCATCACAAAATACAATAATTAGGGGATCCAGCCAACTTTTATGGCATGCAAAATTGTCCAGATGGTCAGAGTAACCTCCTAAGTTGTAATTGTAAGTAGAACCCCTATGGTGACTTCACTCCAATTAAATTTCACTTTTACCGAAAAGGAGACAATCTTGCAATAAAATTGTCAAGAAATAACTATTGATGATTCTCGGATACTCGCATGGCCTTGTATTCCAAAGGCGAATTAAGCGACATAGTGTCGACTTGCTTTTGTACAGATTGGGTAAATAAAAGGAAAAAAGAAAGGTGATTTGACTAAATCGCTTAAGCTTGACCTTGTATCCTTGTACACTCCTGATGAGAAAAATACTCACGTGATAGGAACTTTTTTTTTTGGTTGCCGGCGAGAGCGGTAGCATTTTGATGCGATTATGCTCTGAAACGTTTTTAGGCATGTTCTAATACATTTCCGGATTATACGTGACAGATAGAGGACCTGTTTCGCCAGGTCCCTGAATATTCAGGAGCACTGCCATCCTATGAGAACGTTGTTGAAAGCCATATAGAACAGTCGCACTTCTTTACAGCTTCCGTAAAAAATCTGCAGTTCTCTTTTACTAGATTAAGTAAAAGCGTAGACGATAATATGGAGCTAATGGAATCAGCATCCAGCATTTTCTAGCGCATATGCTATCGATATATTCAGTAATATTGATCTACCAGTAGTGACTTGCGTCAATCAAATAAAAATGAAAATTTTCGCTCGCACGAGAGACTTCCCTACACAACATTGAATGCTGCACCTGAGCATTCAATCTAGTAAGATACCGCACCCTTGAATTTCAAAGTAAGGACGTTGCCCGATCTAGTGACAGACGAGAATCGCACTGGCTTTTTGATAAAAATCCTGAGGAAAGAAAAGAGAAAGCTACACCATGAATTATTACCTGATGACAATAGAGATAGCGGATCAGCGTATCAAATAATGTGTCCAAAGAATTGGACGTCCAAAACCCAGACCACTCGGCTGGCCCTAGGACTTACAGCAGCTGTTTGAGTGGCCATTGGACGTTGTTGCTGTTGTTGAGACCCAGATCGTCCGACCTACCAGAAAGGTGTAAGGTAACTGTTTGGACGGCCGGGAAGTGCCACCCAATTTAGACCGGAACCCAGTAGGGGAGGCATCCACAGGGACCGTACCCTCCTTCCCCTACCACCAACCTCTCGGAAGGACTTACGGACCCACATGTTTAACGTGATCATACTCCGCATGAACACGGCGGTAGTTGTGGCAGCGTGCAAATCCAGCGCGCAAACCACCGGGCTACCGCGCCCGAAATGTGCCAACAGCACGTGGTGTTCCCAGGTAGTCACCCTCTCAAGTACTAACCGCGCCCGATGCTGCCTGACTTCGGTGATCTAACGAGAACCGGTGTTTGCAGCACGGTACGGCCGTTGGCTCCTGACCATTGGACGTGTACGAACACTGAATAATAGCTTCACCTGCGGAATTATGATGCTAATTAATTTATATGGACTACGATATGTATTTTCTCGTAAGTTAATTTGATTTTTTATTACAATATACCTCTTCTATGGAAATTGATAAATGAATAGATTACTTTAATTAAAGTGACATAAATGTATGGCATTATAAAAATATAAATGATATTAAGATTTTATCATTGATTAATGATACTAAAGTTGTGACTAAAATATTAAAGAAATGATATAAATGTATGTTTATAATATTATGGTATTTACTCTGTGTATAAAAAAAAATGTGTATGTATAAACTTCATAAATATAAGAGTGAATATTATAATATCAGTTTAAAAGCGATCTCTTATTAAATATAAATATTAGGACAATGTTATAATAATGCAATTTACAGTATAATCTAGACATTTAAATGAATTAGTTATTTTATTGGCAAAATCCTATGACTTTTTTATGACTCAATTTAAACTAATGACTTTAATAAATTATTCATAATTATTGAATATATGATGATCCACTAAAATTCACAAAGGCAGAGTTCCTCTGCTAATTACCAAATGGTGATTAAAAGTTAATTAGGAATGTTCTGTAGCTTGAAGAGACGATTAACAGGTAAGCAGTGTCTGCAATTTAAGTGCAGTTATTCCTCAAGGATTAAATACCTAAATTCTGATCTTCATTATTCAACAATATTTCTAATTTTGATATGAAGATATCATCGACATTGGATAGTATCCCCATAAATAGAAATTAATTATAAAACATTAATTTTCGTGAATATTTTAATTTATCCAGAAAAAAAATATATAGTTACATTCACCTGTTACTGAACTGAGATATTTCGAAGTATAGAATGGGATGAAATTAAAACTTCCTTTTGCATTATAGGCAAACGGCAATTTGGATGTTTGAAATTGTATCTGATGTAAATAATGTAATGACTATATTTTAGTAGAAAATAAAATATTTAATAAAATTTACTTTTAAACATATTATGCATGGGTGCATTTTTAAAAAAGTAATGCACTTTTCCATATCCCAAGAAATGCTTTGAAAATTTCAGTTTTCAAAGCATTTCTTTTTTCTATATTATTAAACATTTGAATTCTATATTTTCATTTTTCTATATTATTAAACAACTGAAAATATTTATAATATTGCAAAAATGTTGCCCATTACGACCACGGACATATTTTTTCAATAGTAATAGAAAGGTGTTGAGAAAACCTTAAAATTCGCTTTTTCGTAGCATTTTTGATTTTACTTTAATAAGAGAAGGGTGAATAAAGTGAAAAATCTAAAAAAAAATTATTTTTAAAATATTGTTAACAATTAAAATAATATTATTAACAAATATGATTTATGTAGATATATGTTTCTGCATGAATGTTGTTCTTTATTGATCATGTGTCTTATAAGAAATAAATTAATATAATCCTATGAAATGGCCACTTATCAATTAGCAGGAAGGCAAGTGGCCACTATATGAAATAAAAGCAATTAAAGCGCTTAAAAGTGCAATTATTGATCGTCAGGGCGTCATTGTGTCTGCAAGTCACAGACACTAAATGTATGAAAACTGTCATTGTTCTAAAAATGAATTTCTATTGCATAAAACATTAAAACTTTTTATAATTTCTGATTAAAAACTAATAACGTCGAATGCTAAATCAACAATAAGTATCAAAAATAGCACTTACCTTACATAAGAGTCCGTGAAAAACACTTTTTTTTTAAATGTAAAACTTTATTAAATGTATTTACATGGTTCGGGGTCAGCCGAAAAATAATTTTACCCTGGGAAAAACCGATTTACCCCATTTCTGATAGATGGCAACAGATTGAAAGTAAAAAAATAGCACATGGCCACTTCATCCACAAGTCCTCCATAAGAGGTTAAAAGTAAGGCTTTTTCAATAACGATTCGTAAGGTGTACTTATAAAAATTAATAACTGCAACCAAAGCATCATGTTTCAAAAATATAAATAGCAAGTAAACTACACTTTGTGCAAAAGATAAGGAAAACTTGAAAAATGTATATAAACACAAATAACACTATAATGCAGCATGCAACTGTTTCGAGAATACGCTAGATCCCCTTCGTAAGTACAAAAGAACCAAAAAACCCGAAGGCCAAAAGAGAAATGAGTGCAAATAAAAGAAAAAAAAGGAAGGATTATGTACCCAAGATCTGGATTAAGAGCTCGCTTGAGAGAGACAGACAAAACGCAAAACAAAGAAAAGTCCAGCCAATCCCAACCGAGAAGTAACACACAAGATCGACGTGCATTTTTGCCTGATCTTTGTTAAAGAAAACTGAATATGGTGATCAAATTGATAGAAATGTTAAGCAATTGAAGGTTTACTAAATGTTTTTTGATTCTCTTGCACTGACGAAGGGGTTCCAGCGTATTCTAAAAAACAGCTGTATGCTGTATTATTGTGTTATTCGTGTTTATGTACGTTGCTCAAATTTTCTTTATGATATAAGACAATTTTTAAATTTTTTGAAAATCTAAATTTACTAAATTACATATTGTAATAAACATGAACCAATAAATATTTCTTTTAAGAGATTTCTCATAAAAATCCTATCTCAGAAAACATATTCCCTACGATTTTCTGTTGATAGCTTCCCTTCAAATGGAAACACATACCAAAAAAAGGCGATTTCTGCATAGATCGAAATTCATGAATAACTCATGATTCGACGATTCTTTTGTTGATACCCTAAAATAGAAATCAATAATTCAGACAGTGCCATGCCTCAGTCGTATAATTGATTACATAATACATAAGCTTAAATTGATTACAGTTTTGATACGGAATTGTATTTTCTATGTAACAACTTCTTTTTCCTAAATGAATAAATACTACAGAAAGATAAAATAATCTTGGAAAAGAAAGAATCATTGCAAAAGAAAGAATCATTGCAAAACGAAAGAAAATTGCCTTACAATGAAGATGTAGTTTTATTTATTTAAAAAAAAAAAAAATTCGTTCTTCGAATGTTTTTCTTCAGAAACCTAAATTTTTAATATCTTACACATGAGACTTTTTATCTATTTTTACCTTCTCATGCTATAGAATATTGTATAGAAAAAATATTGTTTTCACGAAAATTGTAGATTTCGCGATTTTAATGCCAATATATGTTTTACCTCCTAAACGCGTTTTCGTCTGATCGCTGAATTTCCGGGTTGTGGGTTCGAATCCCGCCAGCGGGCATGGATGTTGTGTTGCCGAGGCAAAGTCAGACTTCCGCCCTTGAGGAGCCTCAATAAACAAAGTGAAGCTGCAAATTTTTCCCCTTCGCCATGGGACCAGGGGTCTAGTGGACGTGGTGCATAGGCGCTCCTTCACCACGGGGGAATAAGTAACAACAACAACAACACCTCCTAAACACAGTTTGATTATTTTTAGATTGATATCCGTCTGAGATTGATTTCTTATGTACACTGTAGCGACCACAAGTATTAATGAATATTCACAAAACTTTATATTCGGCTTTGTTATCGAAAAATCTAGAACTAGATAAAAGAAAATTAATTCTAGAGAAAACTTCGAAATTTTATATTTTCTTAACATTTCAGCATAAGACAAAAAATGTGACATGCATGAAAGAACTTATTATTGATCAATAATCACGAAATTTAACAGAAATTTAACAAATTATTGCAGTGAAAAACGCTGCTATATAATTCTTGTGTACATGACGCCACATACCATTAATACATAATTTATATTGAATATACATATATAAATCATTACATTACATCCATTTACTTTTACACATCTCATTTTTAAGTTATTCTTCTTTTAATATACATATGTAAATCATTAACTTAAATGTAAATCATTACATTACATCCATTTACTTTTTCATATCTCATTTTTCAGTTGTTCTTCTTTTAATATACATACACGGTGTATATAAATTGTTTTGACAAAATAAGAGGGGTGATAGCATCCATCAGGACTAACAATATTTACTATGGAACCTAGGGTCGCATTCCACTCTAACTGTCAGAAAAGCGTAAAGTTAAAGTTGAACTTTCATTTCAACAGTGAAAATAAGGAGAATTAACGTAATCATAAGTTGCACAATTCTATTTATTTACACTAGAGAAAGACTCAAAGTAACGGCCAAGGGTGCCGTTGCACAATTCACAATGACGAATGAACGATTGGCGCACCCTTTCGAAGACACCTGGTGTTGTGTTTATCCTGTCCGTTGCAACAATGATTCTCGCGACGAAGTTTTCTACGGAGTCCACAGACGTCTCGTACACCAATGATTTTATGTGCCCCCAGAAAAAGTCCAGTGGGTTGAGGTCCGATGAGCGTGGAGGCCAAGCCACAGGTCCACTATGTCCAATCCACCGTCCGGTATATGTGGCATTCAAGAAATGTCGGAAAAACTAGAAGTGACTGTGATGTTCTGGAGATGTGATACTTCTCCGGCACGACAGCTTTGTCGCCCGAAGTGGTAACTTGTGCTTGTTGGGCGTGTTTCGAAGTTACTCTTTTCTGACACTCAGAGTGGAATGCAACCCTAGGTTCCACAGTAAATGTTGTTCGTCTTGAGGGGTACTATCACCCCTCTTATTTTGTCAAAACTGTTTATATACACCCTGTATATAAATCATTGACTTATATAAATCCTTACATCGCATCCATTTATATTTCATATCTCATTTTTCAGTTATTCTTCTTTTAATTGAATTATCAATTCAACTGATTTATGTTCGATTCGTATCAATTGTTTTCACATTTACTCAAGCTTGTGACTTACCTGACAAAACTCATCCCGGTTCTATCACATCTTTATTGACTTCAACAGGGTGGTTGATTTTCGGCAACATACTAACTTTGATTTTATTTTTTTTTCCATTATTTATCTTTGCTGTGTTGGGTTCAGGTGCTTTGGACTTCTGTCTTTGATAATGTCAATATCACAGAAACACAGCAGCAATCCCAAATTAAATGGATCCCTGAAGGAACATTAATTCCGTGATTGCATTTCTGTTTCATAATTTATCCCTGTACCCATGTTGAAAAAACATTCGTAAACCTAATTAGACCTCTGACGCTGATGTATGTCTTTTCAGTTTTTCTACTTACCTTTATTACATGCACGTTTATCAGTTTTTCAATTTTTCTTTTTAAACACACTTTTATTTATTTGCCCTTTTGTATAGAAAGTTTATTAAAATAATAGTTTGTGCATAAAAGTTTCAAAATCTGATAAGAGGTGTATGTAATACACCTTTTATCATAAAATAAAAAATCTGATGTGGGCAACACATGACTTTCCTTATATAATGCAATAAATTTACTACTTTTCCAGTTAAAAGAAATGTTATTCTTAAAGCAGATACTTATATTATTTCCAAGATATTGAATTTTCTTTAATTAGTCGTCATTTTCATTGATTTAGCGTCATTTTTATCCATTTAACGAGATTGTTGTTAGTTTGGCAACAATTAAAAATGTCGCCACGTTGGCGACATTTCGCCAAATTCGTCGCCAAAATCTCACCAAGCGTTATGGACGGAGAAATAAGTTATTCTTACAGCAGATAAATGACTATTGGCGTTCAAATACAAAAGTATTACTCAAAATATCTTTTTTTATGAATGGATGCTAGATCCACGAGAATGATGTCACCAAATTTATCGCATAGTATTACATATGAAAAGTGAACATGCTTCTCAATAGGAAATATTTTTTTTTATTTTATATAACTTTTTGATAATTTTTATGAAAAATGTACAATATCTCGAGAACGGTTCATGTTAGCGTTCTAAAATTTATGTCAATCGTTTTCTAATGAAAAATTACATAAGAAATGTCTATTTGCGAAACTTTATTAGCGGTTTTGATTTTTTGATGATTTTTTCAAAATTTCACTCGAAAATTTAGGGGGATTCTGAACATTCGATTGCGTATAAAAATAATAGGCTTCCAGTGTTTACTGGTTGTGATTTTTGTACCAAATTTTGTTCGAATCGGTCTATTCGTTCGTCAGTTATCGTCTCCACACACACACACACACACACACACACATGCACACACACACACACAGACATCACTTCAAAAATGTTTTATTTGTGATCAGGGATGCTTGAAACGTGCTCTCCCGTCGAAAACTCGAATTCGAATTTTCGTCCCCGTCACAATACTTTCCTTATACATTATGTATATAAGGAAAGTAAAAATATTGTGGCACAGAATTTAGATACACATATAAGATGCAAAAATAAAGCTGTTTTATGAGGAATGCAACACTAAATATAAATTTAAAAGATCTTCAAACATCTCGATTTTTATATGAGAAAAAAATGGATACAATATTTTATTTTGAAATGAGTCATGTGATATCTTCATATAATATGGGTGTAATTATTATTTCGATTTTTATTTTTAAAACTACCTAACCTATTTTGCTGACATTTTCTTTTACACATTTTACGTGATAATTTGAATATTTCCTAAAATTTTCGAAACAATATGTGAATTTTAACTCCGCTTAAAAAATGTTTGAACATTATGTCCCATATCAACGTATATTATTTCTTCAATTTGGGTTAAATCCGATATTACTTGAGTAATATTATTCATTCTCATTCCCATAGGGCCCACAGACGGTCTCAATATTAAAATTTTTCTTTGATAAAGTGATTTTTGAGGCAGTTATGCGAACGCACAGATGGAATGAACAATGCCATTAACACTTTACAACTATATTGGAAAGTGTTAAAAAAAACCAAATTTGAAAAATCTGTATAAATCTAGAATGAGCATTACTGTAAAGTGAGCTTTAACTTATCATTTTGGTTTGATAATATCAGATAAAATCAAAAATTAAAATTTAATAATTTTAAATTAAAAGTGTAAGACGTTTAGAATACAAATATAAATAAATTAAAACACAATAATTCGTCTTATCCAAGTATTAATTACTTTTCTTATATACAATAATGTATAGGGAAAATATTGTGACGGGGTCGAAAATTCGGAATTCGAGTTTTCGACGGGAGAGCACGTTTCAAGCATCCCTGATCACGAATCGAACATTTTTGAAGTGATGTCTGTGTGTGTGTTTGTGTGTGAAAGTATGTGTGTGTGTGTGTGTGTGTGTCACTGAGTCTGTGGAGACCATAACTGACGAGCAAATGCACCGATTCGAACGAAATTTGGTACAAACATTACAATCCGTAAACACTGGAAGCCTATTGTTTTTATACGCAATCGAATGTTCAGAACCCCTCTGAATTTTCGAGTAAAATTTTTAAAAAATCATCAAAAAATTAAAACCTTTAATAAAGTTACGCAAATAGACATTTCTTATGTAATTTTTTCTTAGAAAACGATTGACATAAACTTTAGAACGCTAGCACGAACCGTTCTTGAGATATTGCACATTTTTCAAAAAAATTTAACAAAAAATCCCATAAATTAAAAAAACATATTAACTGTTAAGAAACATGTTCACTTTTCATATGTAATATCATGCGATAAGTTTGGTGACATCATTCTCGTGGATCTAACTCGTTCCATTCACGAGAAAAGATACTTTGAGTAATACTTTTGTATTTAAACTCCAATAGTCATTTATCCGGTGTAAGAATAACTTATTTCTCCGTCCATAACCCTTCGCGAGATTTTGGCGGTGCATTTAACGGAATGTCGACAACTTGGCGACATTTTTAAATGTTGCCAAATTAACGAAAATCTCGCCAAATGGCTAAAAATGACGCTAAATCAATAAAAATGACGACTAATTGTAGAAAATTCAATATTTTGGAAAGAATATAAATATCTTCTATAAAAATAATCTTTTTTTTTTTACTGTAAAAGTAGTAAATTTATTGCATTATATAAGGAAAGTCATGTGCTGCCCACATCACATTTTTTAAAATTTTAATAGTTTGCTCAAATAACTTCTCATTCAATATTTATTATCGGAAAGAAATTGACGGAACTGTGTTTAAAATTAAGAATAGGATTTATTTTATTTTGATAATTTAGAAATGTTCAGAATATAATAATTGAAATTAAAATCACAGAAAGAATTGAAAGTAAAATATCAGTCTTCAATTTTAAAGATAACAGTACCTATTGGATGTCATATTTTCATTACCTGTCAAGTACTCATAGTACAAAAACGTTTAAACATTTTGAGATAAATTTCATAAGTATAACAAATTGCAACTCGCACTTCACTAATGATAATAATCGAATAATTAAATGTGGAATGTATTTCTTCCATATTAAATTTATTGATCACTTTATGTTACGAAACATGACACCTGATATATACGTATATTTATATACGTATATTTTGCTGCATCCACGCCAGAACATATTGTTGTGAACGTGTAATATTCCCCGATTCCCTCCCTGGAGTCTTTGTTTTTTAGAACCAGACGGAAGAAACACCTGTACACCCATCCTTTCCCACGACCTGAGTCTAGGAAAGGATTGCCACAGGCCGAAGTTTTATCGCCAATTTGACTACTTTCCGAAGCTTCGAAAAACACCTCGAAATAACCTACGTGAAAACCTACTCGAAATTCTACGTGATATGCAAGATTTCTAGAAGTTTCTATGGATAGTCTATAAATAGGAGCCATCACTCAGTCGGAGAGCAGTTGACGAGATACGAGCTATATTAAACTGTGACTTTCGTCAGTGTTTTGAGAATAGTATTAGTAATTTTGTTGTTGTTGCTGAGATCCAGACCGTCCGACTTACAAGAAAGGTGTAAGGTAACTGTTTGGACAGTCAGGAAGAGCCACCCAATTTAGACCGGAACCTAGTAAGGGAGGCATCTGTACCCTCCTTTCCCTACCACCAACCTCTCGGAAGGACTTACTGACCCACATGTTTAAGGTGATCGTTCTCCGCATGAACGGCAGCGGAGGGAATCGAACCCGGGCCTATTCGAGGGAATCGAACTCGAGTGCAATTCCCGCGTGCTAACCACAGGGCTATCGAGCCCTTATTAGTAATTTTGTAAAATTAATGGAGCATTTAAGTGCTGCTTAACTGTACAATTGTTCTTATTTACGCTGTGCTTGCGAATAAACGTGTTAGTTATCCAGAAATTTAGACTGATTCTTGTATCCTGAGCGCACACATACGATTCCAGAGAATACATCGTAACAATATTTTCTGTTATTGTAGTTTAAAAAATAACTTGAATGTTGCCAAGAGCAATGTTTTATTTTGACTTCGAAATGTCGTCGAAAAAATAAGTCTTCAATTTTTTATCTGAAAGTAACAATGTTTCTGATTCCAGTTCTAATTTACCAATCTACGTTCTCCTTACAGAACAAGCATTATCTATATAAATAAATTTGAAAATCTGTTTGTCTGTGTATCTGTCTGTCCCGTCATCACGGAAGAACGGCTGAACCGAATTTGATGAAATTTTGTAGGTAGCCTGGAAATAGTCCCACTTAAAATTTAGTGTATGTTTGGAGTTTCTACGATCAATGGTTCTCGAGATATTAGTAAAAAACGAAATTTTCGTTTGTCTCATCATAACGGAAGAACAGCTGAACCAAATTTGATGAAGTTTTGTGGATAGCCTTGAAATAGCCCCCATAAATTTAGTCCAAGTTTCTAGTATCTAAGACCAGGGGTTGTCGAGATATTAATGGAAAACGAAATTTTTTCCTAGGAGTTCGACTCTCTTTACTCCGTGGTTTATCCAAACGAAAAGCTTGAAAATCGTTTGAAAGTGAATTAAAACTTTATCTCTGAGTTTGATGGGATATTTTTTTTCTCTAATTAGTCACTTTCGGAAAACATGAATTGTTTGAAACATGATTTAAATGGGAAATCTATCTCCATGGTTTATTTTGTGCAAGCTTTTACTGAACAATGAAAAGTATAAAGAAATCAAAATAGTTATTTAAATTCGCAGTTTATGAGGAAGATCCTATCTTATATCATATTGCTCAGAAACGCAATTAAATTAAATCTGTCTATTAATTTTAATTATTATTTAATTATTATTCAAATAATAAATAAATGGATATAAAATTATATATTTTAGAAAAGAACGATTTGATTTTTCTTATAGCATTTCTGACTGGGTAATATCAATTACGGTCTTCAGGTTTACACGTTATTATTATTGATATTTTCGGGAATTCTTGATTCAGGTATTATTGATATTTCAAGTTATTATGTAATTGTTTTATTATTACAAAAATTGTTTAAACTCATATATTGTATGTTGTACGAGTAATCTTCTAATCTACGAGAATATAAGTAGTGCAGGTATATTGGCATATGTTTTGATATATATTGGCATATATTGGAATCAATTACGACCTTCTGGTATAAAGAGTACGGGGATTATTGAAATTTTCAATTTATTACGTCATCTCTTTTATTTTGGCAAAGATTTTTGAGACTCATATTGTAATACGGATAATCTTCTACTCACACACTGACATATTTTATAATATGCGACAATATAAGTAGTACGTGGTTGCATATATTGATTCAATTCCTTTTTTATGTAAATTTGCTTGCAAAAAGGACCAGGATGTTTTATTCTTCAGATCTGCCCGTGAAGATAATTTTGCATAGTGAGAACAGATATTCTGAAACTTCTCTTTAGGAGTAATAAATTTAATATTTTAACAGAATTTGCACATGATTGCGAATTATAAGTTTCTTTATATTATATACTCCGTACGAAGAACGGGTATGCTACTAGTTACTTAATATGGGACAAGGAGACCTTTATCCGCTAATTGAAAATTGTGTTTCATATGTATTTTCAAATTTGTCTGTTTCAATTTTGATCTATTTTTGACTTTTTTTTAATTTATTTTGAGCCTTCCCAGCCCAACCCGAATTTTATAAAATGTGACCCGAGCCCGTGGGCCAGGTCGGGCCACGGTCCAGGCCCGATCCCGTGCAAAACTCTAATTTATATCCCTTGAGATTGATATTTAAAACTAAAACTCCCCCCCAACCCCCAAATTGAATTTCAAAATACGCCACTGTGCTTAAAGCAGGTGTAACGCAACGGAAGAAAAACAAAAACATTTCCACACCCTAAAACTAATCATATAAAAAGAGCCAGTCAATAAAAGGTGCCGAAATCAGCATGGAATCAGCCTCCATGGAATCAGCCTCCATGTCGCCAAAGTTTGGCAATTTTATATACGGTGATCTACGGCAAGTTACTCGTATAAAACAAACAGTTAATCTGGGAGTGGTACAAAAATTATCGGAAGGAGAAAACCAATCGCAAGTGTCCAATTAACCCACACAAAGTCCTAAACGTAATCACCAAAGAAACAACGTAAAATGACATGTGACCGCCACGAGTAGTTGGGCGGAGCCGAAAAAAGAACTGATAATAATCTGAGAATCACAAGACGCAATTTGAAACATGTTCAAAAAAGAAATACAAAAATGAAAAGACAGATACGTTGAGTGAGAGTGTTAACAAACGCTCCTACCAATTTTCCAACTCTTCCTACAGTCACTTGTATGATGATCTGTTTATAAACGGACAGAGATCCTATAATACGGATAAAGTACTTTGTTGCTTTCGTAGCATTCCTGTCCTCGCATTTTGATATCTCGTTCAACTCGTTTGAGATCTAATTTTAAACTTATCCATTTTAGAGATTTAATGTGTAGTAAATGCGCCTTCATAAAAAAAAAATTATGTGTAACAGTTCATAAACTGTTACAATGGACAAAACTGCTGAGATCTAATTTTAAACTTATCCATTTTAGAGATTTAATGTGTGGTAAATGCGCCTTCATAAAAAAAAAAATTATGTGTAACAGTTCATAAACTGTTACAATGGACAAAACTGCTGAGATCTAATTTTAAACTTATCCATTTTAGAGATTTAATGTGTAGTAAATGCGCCTTCATAAAAAAAAAATTGTGTATAGCAGTTCATAAACTGTTACAATGGACAAAACTGCTGAGATCTAATTTTAAACTTATCCATTTTAGAGATTTAATGTGTAGTAAATGCGCCTTCATAAAAAAAAAATTATGTGTAACAGTTCATAAACTGTTACAATGGACAAAACTGCTGAGATCTAATTTTAAACTTATCCATTTTAGAGATTTAATGTGTGGTAAATGCGCCTTCATAAAAAAAAAAATTATGTGTAACAGTTCATAAACTGTTACAATGGACAAAACTGCTGAGAAACTGGAAGTCCCAAAACTTTAAAGGCAAAGTGGTCAGAGCCTCACCGGTAGAATTCTGCTGACCGACTGAGCCCCCTATGAGCACCTTGTTCCTACAACCTTGGTACAAGTATTTATAATCACAAGCCTTGACGCTTTATTACCAACCTTAAAGGAAATACTCTTCCCCAATCTCAGAGTTTCGTCAAATCATCATTCTCCAGACGCCAAAGATTTCTGCCAAGCCAAGACGATTCCTTTCGGGGTTCCTGTGCAGGATGCACTTAACCTCACATCGAATTTATAGCAATGTGTCAACTTGATGTTGGATTTTACATATATAGCAATATACGATAGCGCTCTGCTCCATCGAGGGCGCTGGTATGGCAGTTGCTGGGTGTTGATCTCAAGTTGGACTATGTCTTGGAAGGCTTCGACCTGCAAGTCGGTGCTAAGGAGGAGGGGGAGGGGCCAATGCCTTAAGGGCAGCAAATAGAAAAACAGAGCTAGCTCTGAGGAATACAACAGTTTTACTTTAGATAAAATTTTTAAGTAAAATTTTAAAGATTTCTGCTCTCAACAGTAGTAAACGCTTCTTTTTTCACTACCAGTATTTAAAAATATTTCTGGAAGAGAACGTATTTAATCTCAAAATTAAATTAAATTATCTTCACTTTTAAGGAGCTACTTTCAATCAGAATTACATGAAAATTGAAGGGGGATATTGTTTTATTATAAGAGCCCATCCCTTAGGGTGACTTTCAAAACAATGCCCTCATCACTTTTTGTCAACAGATGGCGCAGAATATCGTAGGTTTGACAAATTACGACAATGCGCCAAAAAGCGATTATGTTCAATTTACAACAGAGCTTTTTTACTTGTAGGTCCTGAAAATGTTATGCTATGTATTAAATGGCAAAACTGGTTAAATTTTTCGTGGACAATTACTTTCAACTGGACTATAAATGAAATTATGTTTTACATATATTCATATCGATAATCAAATTTCGTATTTATATTGGCTCCTATACATTACCCGATATAGTAAATGCAACAACATGACTGAAGATTTGGCCGTATAATTATGCAAATTGCGAGGACGACCTGTGGTAGATGGTTGAGGGCATGTGGCCATCCATCCCTCAGGGAACTATCCGCATGTTCATTGCTTCAATTAATCAATTAATCAATTGATTCAATGAAATCAATTAATATTTCATTCATATCAGCCATGCAGACTCCATGAACTAAATTATTTTGTGTTAAAAAAATACAGGAATTCTAATACAACTAACTCATTTTATATATTTTGCTGTTTACATTTTACATAGGTGAAAAATAGGCTTAGTTGTAAAAATAATCAAATTTAGATGAGCATTTAAACTCAAATATATTGTCATTGCGTTGTTTCAGTATGTAGATGCACAGAATTTAAGCAAAAATAAAGTAGTTTTAGGACGGATACAACACTCAATATGAATTAAAAAGAACTTAAAAAAATCACGATTTTGAAACAAGATGGATGCCATATATCATTTTGAAGTGGGTCATGTGATCGTTTCATATCATGGTCACGTGATCGTTTCATATAAGAGGTGTAATTATTATTTTAATTTTTATTTAAAAAACTACTGAATATATTTCGCTGAATTTTTTTTTATATATTTTATGGAACAATTAGAATATTACCAAAAATTTTCGAAGCAATTTGTGAATTTTAAATCCGCTTAAAAAAGGTTTGAAAAATTAGGTCCCATAGAGCTCAATGTATTTCATTTTTTCGACCCGGGTTCAATCCAAAACTAATTGGGTAATATTATGCATTTATATTCCCATAGGTTCTACAGACCGTCTGAACAACATACTAAAATTTCATTTTGATTAAGCCATTTTTACGGCAGTTATCGTGCTAACGGACAGACAGACAGAATGAACAAAGTCATAAACACTTTTCAACTTTGTTGTAAAGTGTTAAAAATATAATAGAAACTAGAATTATATAATAGAAAACGTTTGTATCATATGTATATACACTGACAGATTTCTATTGTATAGGCGTTGTAATTTTGAGATGTAATAACAAATGAATAAATGCATAATAAATAAACAAAAAATATCTTGATTATCCGTAGCAATTAATTTTTATTGTATTACACGTTCTGGGAAATTTAAAACAACACAATCAGGAATTATTTCAGGTGTTTCTTTATAAATTGAATCCGATAAATGCATGGAATATTTCAGCTTAAATATTCAAATGTGATTCTTTCCACTCGAAACAAAATTAACAGAAAAAGAACTGGTATATGATGTAGCTTTGATTTTTCGTAAAATAAGTTTTGCAATCTAATTTTAAGTCAAATAAAGGAAATGAAACGGGAAAAAATATTTTCATTGATTAAACAGAGAGTTTCCCATTTATTTCCAGCAAGGGAATACATTTATCATTAAATAACTTTTTAATTTCTCTCGTAAAGGAAAGAAAAACATTTCTAACCACTTCATTTTATTAAATATACTAGATTATGATTAGATAATGCAAATTAATTCAATTAAGATAATTTTTAATTTCATTGGAAAAAAGAGATTTTGAATTAAAACGACTGTGTAATAAATACCATATGTTTTTAATTCCAAAATTGGATATTATATTTAAATTAATTTTAATTTTTTTCGTTCAAGGATATTTTATTTTACTTTTAGTTCATGCAGTAAGTATTGAAATTTTCTTCTTTTTAATTTTTATACGAGAATTTTATGTATTAATCAGCTTTAAAGAGTAATCCGCTTCCTAAAATCTAATGATAATGCAAATGATATTTAAGTAATTTTAATTTTTAGAAGCAATTATAATTATTAAAATATATGGGATGGAAGAGATAATTCCGTACAAAATGAATAACTTCCGTATTTTACTCGAACACTGAATTACACACATTGACATAAAATGTTATACACCCAGCAGGACCATCTGATAACTGGTAAACTGGCGATAGTTGGTAAACAATACTGGCGATAGTTGGTAAACAATACTGGCGATAGTTGGTAAACAATATTGGCGATAGTTGTCAGGGGCTGATATGTAAATTATTACCGTTTGGTCCGACCCCACTTGAATACATGTCATACTAAAGCACTAGAATCGCAATTACTGCTCTGTATAAAAAAGGTTCCCAGCCAAACACTGTGTGCCATACATTTACTGTAAGGGTCAGGTTGAAATCGGTGATTAATAAGCATACCTGGACGATGCAATACGTTACTTATGGAGTTTGAGAGCGAGAGGCCATATTGTTGGGCAACGAGAAAGAGGGTGGTCGACCCATCGAATTACCAGCCACTGGGCCGCTCTGACAACAATAAAGAGGTGTTGAGCAATGTTCTTTAATGTAAATTTGGGCAGTCAGCCCAGCAATCAATGACAAAGTTGTCAGTCTGATGCAATAGGGATTAAGTTTCGTCATTTGTGATATCACGGGCTAGAGTAAACTTTGAGAGGAGTTGCGAAAACACAAAATGTTTTTGCATTATTACAGTGATTGTTTGTTAAGTGGCAATATCCATGTGTAAACAACTGCCGTAAGATTTTAAATTGTGCTCTGCACACAGAGTCCGTTGAAGTCCAAAGAAACTTTGTGACGTCGTTGGAGTAAGATGAAAATCACAGTTAACGAATTGGGTCCCTCTTGGGAACCTGAGAACAAAATGCGCGCGTTTTTAATTCCCAAAGGTTTTTGCATTATTACAGTTAAAAATTGTTTGTTAAGCGGCAATGTCCAGGTGTAAACAACTGGCACAAACATTTGAAATTGTGCTCTGCACACAGAGTCCGTTGAAGTCCAAAGAAAATTTGTGACGTCGTTAGAGTAAGAAGAAAATCGCAGTTAACGATTTGGGTCCCTCTTGAGAACCAGAGAACAAAATGCGCGCGTTTTTAATTCCCAAATGTTTTTGCATTATTACAGTTAAAAATTGTTTGTTAAGTGGCAATATCCAGGTGTAAACAACTGGCGCACAGATTTTAAATTGTGCTCTGCACACAGAGTCCGTTGAAGTCCAGAGAAACTTTGTGACGTCGTTGGAGTAAGATGAAAATCGCAGTTAACCAGTTGGGTCCCTCTTGAGAACCTGGGAACAAAATGCGCGCGTAAGGCAGTGGATGCACGAAGACATGCATATAAGTTCGGATAGGCTTTGAGCGACTCAGATAAACCATCAAAGAAAAGGATTGGTTAATCGTAAAACAAACGTACAGGTGTAATAGCGTCTTTGGCCTGGTTTCTTCCCGTATCATCGCCAGGCGATTAGAAGACGCAAATTTGTATTCACCACGTCCCTTACGCTTCCTGCACCCCAGCATCGTCGGCTTCGCTTACAATGATGTCGTAAAAGAAAAATATGGTCTGCTACGTACTGATAATGTATCGTCTTTAGCGACGAATCGTGCTTCCGTTTAGAAACGGATGACTATCGTGTTAGAGTATGGACGCGTTAGCGACGCCCATTGAGAATCTGTGGAACCAGATGAGACGGTAGCTTCAGAAATCTATCTAGAGTAACAGTTACAACACCTGTAAGCAAACTGTCGCAGGATAGTATACGGTATCCGTATAACTCCATGCCCGACCGTATCGCCTCCTGTATTCAAGCAAAGGAACGTCTTAAAAGATAATGACGTTAACTTCAAATTATGTGGCTGTTTCCAAGGAAATTGCCCTTTACTATAATAATATAATCACTTATTACCTTTGAATTTTGGCGAGTAAGTTCGTTTAGTAAATGAGTGCATTTCGTTTTCAGAAATTTACTAAAATGGGGAAACGCATAATCTTATTTCAATACAATATATCTAAACTATAAAAATGTATCAGCATATAATATGTATTTTTGAATATACTTCCTTGTCACCATCTCTTTCCAGAATAGCGCATAAGCATGTGAAAATAACCCTGCGATGTCAAAATAACCATAAGAGCTCGGAGCAGTCTGTTATTCATGAGTAAAAGAAATATTTTGAATTACGAGCATTTTAATGAAAATTAACTGGAGTGTCCGACTTTCTCATACCAGAATTCATTTTTAGTAGCTTTTTTTTTTTCCAAAATGTACGAGAAAAATTTTGAAAAATCGGTATCATTTGTCTAAATGATTATAATTATAGCATATTACCTTTCACTTTAAAGGGCTTTACAAATTCTTTCAAATGATACCATGCTTGATAATGTACCCCAGATGATAATACCCCCCCCCCCTCCGTCCCTCCCTGAGGAAGCTAGAGACGTCACGAACAAAAAATGTGTATCGTGGGTATTTTTCACAATAAGGATTAAAATAATGAAGTCTCGTGATCATTGAACCAAAAATAAACCCTTTTATGCATGATTGTGTCAAATTTTGTCCTATGCTGCCATGTTATAAAAATATAAAATATCGAAGTTTTCTTCCGAAATTAAAAATAATTCTATCTAGTTCTAGAGATTTCGATAACAAAGCTGGATATAAAGTTTCGTGAAAATCCATTAGTATGTGTGGCAGCTATCATGTGCACAAAAAAATCGACAGCAGAGATACAGACAGATGGACGGACATCCCTCCAAAAATAGTCATCAGGAGATCCTGAAACATATTGGCATCAAAATTTTGAATTCGAAAATTTTCGCAAAAACAATAATTTCTCTATACTATATAACATAATATGAGAAAGTGATAATATACGTTCGATAAAGGGGTTCTTTATTTCCAATTACATTTGTCCGTGAACCTAAATTCACCTTGAACCGTTGTGGCGATTGTGCGTCGCCGGGCCCCGAACCAGGGACCCTTTGGTTACAAGACCGACATTATAATCACTGAGCAAAAGCTAGCTTCTGCTCAGTGATTATAATGTCGGTCTTGTCCCTGGTTCGGGGCCCGGCGACTCCCGATCGCCACAATGATGACTGGATGTTTGAAACACGCAACCTTCCTCTCCAACGTTCTCACCATCTCAACACGAGATGGCAGCACCATACGGAGTCAGAAGCCTTGACACTCCCTTCCTGGTTGACCACGACTGACCGTCACGCCGAGGCGACACGCCTTCATCATCAGCGGAGGGAGTGTGCGGCAGCAAAGACATCTGATCAAAGATACTTGGAGCCTGTACTCGAATTATAAGAACAGAGGAGAAGCTAGCTTTTGCTCAGTGATTATAATGTCGGTCTTGTAAGCAAAGGGTCCCTGGTTCGGGGCCCGGCGACTCCCAATCGCCATACCGTGAACCTATTTGCCATGAACCCAAAATCGCTCTATTCCCGTTTCATTCATATTGTAATGACACGTGATACGGTTTCGTTTCGGCAAGAATTAAACGGGAAGAGACAACATAATCAAATTTCATTACAGTCGAGCAGCAACAGGGCTAGCTAGATTCACAGTCGCGAAGGCCCTAAGCTACATTATAAATGAAGACCTCCAGCAGAAAATAAAAGTCATAAATTTTATCTGGAATAAAATGAAGGCCGTACAAGAAAATATTATATTTTATAATCACGGAACATGACTGGAAAAGGGTATGTATATTCGTTGCAATTTTATCACAAGAATAAACAGTTTTTTTAGCGAAAAATTTTTGATTTTCATTTTTATGGGCGGCATTATTTTCCCTCAAATGCATCATAAACCGTTTCAAATCTCTCAAATATCCCATCCCGACTTCCGCTCTCCTCTCTCTTTCAGATAGGAGCCATCGAGGTCGCCTGATTTAAACCCGAAGTAAAATTTGTGCAAATCTTGTTTCAAGCAAAGTATTTGAATGCGACACACTGTTAATGCGTTGAAAAGGACCAAATATCTATTATAATAAATGAAGATGCCTGTTTATTTGATTGTTGATCTAAAGAAAATTCAATGAGCTTTAAACCGAATCCGAAGAATAATTCCTTCATACTTGAAAAAAAAAGAGGAAATTCATTGAAATATGAAAAGTTAATGATATTTGATATGTATATTGCAACATCCGAAAATTAAAGAATCGCGCAGTTCCAATCTGTTTTTCATAAATATTTTGCGAGATCTTTACTTGCTAATAAGAAAATTTAATTACTCTATTCCTGAATTTTCTAAGAATTTTAATGTGACATATCTCATAAATTTTCAAAACTCTGAAAGAATATTTAGAATAAAAAATTCCTCGATTTATAAATTGTTCGAAATTTTTTCGAGCAAATATTTTAGATTGTTCTTATTAGTCATGTCCCACGTCTCATTGCCAAGTCCCACGCGTATGAAAAATTTCAAGTTTCTATATTTAGCAGTTCGTGGGGTGGGGGAGATTCATACCTTAGTCAGTGTCACTCAGCTATATGATATACTAGATTAAAGTACGTTCGTTTTATATTTATTGAACAGGTGCTTTCCTTTATACCGTGCATATCTTTATTATATATATTTATTTCTATATTTAATTTAACCAGTATAGTATTAACAATTTAAATGCGGTAATATAACAATACTTACCTTGTTTGCATCTTATATTTATATTTTATTGACAGATATCACGTGACTTTATATATATAAAGAAAATAAGAAGGTCCATATATAACAAGGTCAGTCGTAATACTTAACACCCCCTCAAATACCACAAAACCTAATTTTTTGTCCCCAACTATTTCTTGCCACCCACACAATTTCTGCGCCAATTAAGACAGACAAGTCGGGGCCTACCGTAGATCAATAACGTTTCAGTGGAAATGTCATACTGCTTGCTCTCTGGGAGATTCTGACCTACATTTATCGAATTGCGCAAATCTCCTATTCATCTAATTCTGGAATTAACCAACATTGCTCTAAATGTTAGATATGCCATATACAGAAAAATATTTCCGATG
Source organism: Amaurobius ferox (assembly GCA_951213105.1). Taxonomy (NCBI): domain Eukaryota; kingdom Metazoa; phylum Arthropoda; class Arachnida; order Araneae; family Amaurobiidae; genus Amaurobius; species Amaurobius ferox. Next base: position 72,721,794 of record OX578147.1, read on the forward strand.
CATGCATACACAAGATACATCATATTTATATAATTTATAATATATTTTCGATATATCCATCTATTTATATCCCCTTTTTCTCGTTTTACAAACACTTGGGATAGGAAGGCGTTGTTTGTATGAAATTGAAGCTAATGATCTGGAGCTATGAGAGCGTATTCAGAAATACTTTGAAGTTTAAATTTTTAAAGAACACGACATTCGATTCAAAAAGCTTTAATGATATCAAATAGAAATCATTGAAACTTTTTCAAGATATCGACAAGTCGAGAGTTGCTATCGCAGAAGTTTACCGTTACATGTCTGATCTTATTACAAGGGAGACTGGAGTTATTATTAGTGGTCGGTCACTTTAGAATGTAGATTTTATTCGAGCTGAACTTTAAATAGCAGAATATACTTTTTCATCTCATTTTGTTCAATTCTCACAGATGCACACACACGCTCTCACACACACACTCACACACACACACACTAACACACACACACACACTAACACACACACACACACTAACACACACACACACACACACACACACACTAACACTAACACACACTAACACACACACACACACTAACACACACTAACGCACACACACACACTAACACACACACACACTAACACACACACACTAACACACACACTAACACACACACGCACACACTAACACACACACGCACACACTAACACACACACTCACTAACACTAACACACGCACACTAACACTAACACACACACACACATAAATATACACACACAAACATCACCTCAAAAACGTACTATTCGAATTTAGAGATGCGTAAAACGTGCTCTTAAGTAGAAAAATCGATTTTTGACCCCGTCATAATACTTCCCTGTACATTATACTATATATGTAAAGAAGAAAAAATAAAAGCAAAATTTTTAAATTATGTAATAAAATAGTGCTTTAGCCGACAAAACATGTTTAGGCACTTATTTAAGGTATTTTACACCAATGCGGCGAGTTTTTGTTCGCCTAAACTGGCTTATCGTTAAAGCATTATTTGGTTTTAAGAACTCGCAATATGTTCCAGCCATAGAGGTAAAAGTAAGGAGTTGAAGCGTTATATTAAGAAAACGTCAATATCGTTTGAGTCAATCAGTCAGGTGGCGCTGGGATAAGTAGTTATGCATTTCTATGGCGAAAGGCCTAAAATATTTATTTAAACTATCAATTTCGTAAAAATAAACAATTAGCGTAATGTAAAATAGAACTGAAGCGATAAAGAATATTCCTACGCATTCAAAATAATCTTTCCTTTCACATTTTATCTCCATGTATTCTATGCTCTATCTTACAAATATGAAAAAAATACTAGTTAATTATACTCATAATTAGGGAACCCTTAATTTAAAAATAATCAAAAATAAATATACTAAATACTACATTTTTCTGTTGTGTCAATTAACAATAACCACTTCTTTACTAGCACTAGCGACACCTAGATATAATTCTAAAAGCATTATGGCATTTTCAAGCGTATCGTCCATAGAAGTAGTATTTCCTTCTTTTTAACTCCATGGTTCCAGCGCAATTTCAATCAGAGGATTGTATCTCAAAACCCTAGTCGTTGATTTTTGCTAATTTGAAATAAGAATTGATATTGTGTTATTTTTTCAATACAATAAAATGTAATAGACATACATAAAAAGTCAAGGACGGGATGAATAATCTGCGTATGATGGAAAAATCTTGCATTATCCATATCAATTTTTATCCTTTAAGTTACCTCTTACTTCATCCTTAAGTTACCTCCTACTTCATCCTTTAAGTTACTTCTTATTTCATCATTAAGTTAACTCTTACTTCAACAGTGACTTTTCAACAATCCGATTATTCAAAAAAGGATCATGAATAACAAGAACTCTAACCCAATTTAAAACACCCTTTCGAAGAACGCAAATCTTTCTTTGTATATCCCGCTTCATGATTCCCGCACTCCTACTTAAGAGAAGTGGATGAAATCTCTCAAAGATCGATAATGCCCCACAGAAAAGGTCACATCGCTTTCTGGGCTAAGAATCTGACCTATATTGGATCGCATGGGAATGCCATTCGTGGTACTGTGATCTGGATCAATATGCCGAGAAATGTTATGTATAATGAAATAATCAACACTGTTAAAAAAGTTCGTAAGATTTCTTTACTAATAAAAAAATAAATTTAAAAAAAAAAAAAAATCGGAGAAAGTAAAATAAGAAAAAGTTTAACAAAATTTTTCCAAGAGTCGCAAACGCAGACATTTTACTAACTTGAAACTTTCCTTCAGCAGCAAGGACCACCTGTGGCCCAATGGTTCACCCTTGGCCCTTCATATCTATAACAGCCGAGTTTCGAAAGAGCCTTGCATGTAAGTGTTCAAAATAGGGTCATAATTTAGAGGACGTTTGAATCCCCAAAAATTTTCAAATAATTTTGTTTCTTATATATTTTCCTTACCGAATCCTATTTTCATTATTAAAGCTTTAGTCTATCATCTTTGGCCCTTCTGCTCTCTCTGCCCCCCCCCCCCCCATCCAATATTTGTTTTCGTTTGAAATGGTGCACCTGACTTGAAGTGCTTTGGAATCCATTTTAAACTGCAGCCCCAAGTCAAAGTAGTCTTTGTGTGCATAAAAAGCAGTAGAAAGATTAAAAAATCTGATGTGAGCAGCACATGACTTTCCTTATATAATTCAATGCATTTACTACTTTTACAGTAAAAAAAAATAGGTTATTCTCTTAGTAGATACTTATATTCCTTCCAAGGTATTGAATTTTCGTCAATTAGTCGTCATTTTCATTGATTTAGCTTCCTGTTTATCCATTTCGCGAGATTTTTATTAATTTGGTAACATTTAAAAAGTCGCCGAGTTGGCGACATTCCGCCAAATTCGTCGCCAAAATCTGGCCAAGCGTTATGGACGGAGAAATAAGTCATTCTTATAGCAGATAAATGACTATTGGCGTTCAAATACAAAAGTATTACTCAAAATATCTTTTTCATGAATGGAACGAGCTAGATCCACGAGAATGATGTCACCAAATTTATCGCATGATACTACATATGAAAAATGAACTTGTTTCTCAACAGTTTATATTTTTTTTTAAATTATGGGATTTTTTTGATAAATTTATTTGAAAAATGTGCACTATCTCGAGAACGGTTCATGCTAGCGTTCTAAAGTTTTTGTCAATCATTTTCTAAGGAAAGATTACATAAGAAATGCTTATTTGCGTAACTTTATTAAAGGTTTTGATTTTTTGATGATTTTTTCAAATTTTCAATCGAAAATTTTGGGGAGTTCTGAACATTTGATTGTGTTTAAAAACAATAGGCGTCCAGTATTCAAGGATTGTAATTTTTGTACAAGATTTCATTCGAATCGCTTCATTCGTTCGTTAGATAGCGTCTCCACAGACTCACTGACACACACACACACACACACACACACACACACATACTTTCACATAAACACATTGACATTACCTCAAAAATGTTCTATTAGTGATCAGGGATGCTTGAAACGTGCTCTCCCGTCGAAAACTCTTATTCGGATTTTTGACCCCGTCACAATACTTTCCTTATACATTATACTATGTATATAAGGAAAGTAATAATCCATTTCAATTACAAATATCGATTGAAAAGTTTTTTCGTTAAATTTTATATTTAACAAAAATTTCTGCTTGCAGACTGGGTTTCTGCTTGCAGACTGGGTTTCTGCTTACAGACTGGGTTTCTGCTTACAGACTGGGTTTCTGCTTACACTGGGGCACCTGGGATTCCTCATCTTACAGGACAGTTGTGTGAAATTTTTTTTAACATCACATACGGTTAGGAGGTTATGACACCAGGACGAGGTCGCACTTGTCGGTAGATTCTTCAGACACTAGTCTAGCGTGGTCATTTTATGTTTGGGAAAGACTGGTATTTGCTGTAAAATATATACACCCAGCTGTCATATAGGATAAAGCAATCCAGATGCCCCAAACGAAGCGGTAAATTTTCTTGTCAAATAAATAATTTATATCAAAAACTTCGCTGAATTTATATCAAAACTGAAATATCGCTAGTAATAAGATAGCTATTACCATACTTAACACTTCTTCAAGGAGCACAAAAACTTATTTGTGTCCCCAGACCACTTCCTCCTATTGCTGAATTTTTCTAGTTGTCAATTATGAAATGGCAACGAAATGTCTCAGAGATCAATAATATGATTCAAAAGGTAGTTTCTTTATTATTAGCCTGGCCAATTGAAGGGCAGCATCTGATTAGTTCCTACATCTTGCATCAACAAAGTTGATTAAGTTTAATCTTATAATATGGAGCATATATTCTAGTCCTCGTTTCAACTTTTCCTTCAATGCATAGTATACAGTATGTCCTTTAAAATCCTGCAGCAACCTTTATTTCCTGAACCGTTAGTCGTCGGACTCGTCGTATGCTTATATCTTCCAATTGATATGTTTGGCACAACATATCATTTTAGGATTTTTTGCAACAAAACCTCAATTACCCAACCAACCAACCAACCATCTTCCAGTTTCAAAAATGTTTCAAATCAGGTTACAATTTGTCTTTTAAATCGAGAAACGTATACTATATCTGAAACATACGAAATTTAACTTTTTATACGGTCCCTTATTCCATTGACATGCGATCCATCGGTTTTTTTTTCAACACTTGCGTGCAGTAACACAGATTAATCTAGAAAAAAAATTCATAAATTCATCCGTTAATTAATTATAAATTTTTTATCCGAGGCATGTCTTTGAGCGGATAACACAAGCACTCTGACTACTTTGGCTCTTCCAAGGTCGAAACGGAGAGAGGAACACGCATTTGGTCGTAGGGGGGAGGGGGGAATGGGATGGGCGTTATTATATTGTTATTATCTTTTGACATCATCGAAAAGATTGAAAAATCCTCTTTTAAGCAAACTGCGAATCGAATTCATGCATTTATTAAATGATTTTTAGTGGATGAAATATATATATATATATATATATATATATATATATATATTTCGTGCATTTTAAACCTCATCGGTTTTTATATTATGATATACAGACATTGACATGCCATCCATCGTTTTTTTATTTCAACACTTGCGTGCAGTATCACAGATTACTCTAGAAAAAAAATTCATAAATCCATCCGTTAATTAATTATAAATTTTTTATCCGAGGTATGTCTTTGAGCGGATCACACAAGCACTCTGACTACTTTGGCTCTTCCAAGGTCGAAACGGGGGAACACGCATTTTGTCGTAGGGGGTAGGAGGTGAATGGGATGGGCGTTATTATATTGTTTTATCTCTTGATATCATCGAAAAGATTAAAAAGTCCTCTTTTAAACAAACTGTGAATCGAATTCATGCAATTATTAAATGATTTTTAGTGAATTTAAAATATATATATACTTTTCGTGCATTTTAAACCTCATCGGTTTTTATATTACGATATACAGACATTGACATGCCATCCATCGTTTTTTTTTTATTTCAACACTTGCGTGCAGTATCACAGATTACTCTAGAAGAAAAAATTCATAAATCCATCCGTTAATTAATTATAAATTTTTTATCCGAGGCATGCCTTTGAGCGGATCACGCAAACACTCTGACTACTTTGGCTCTTCCAAGGTCGAAACGGAGGGAGGAACACGCATTTTGTCGTGGGGAGGGGGGTGAATAGGATGGGCTGAGGGACGTATACATGAGAATTTCCGTGAAATCACCTTATCGCCTGTGTCATGAGCGGTTTGTTGAATATACTGTCAATCGTGATTCTCATATTTTTCTCTTTTGCGGAAAGCGCGTGCAATTTGATTTGTGCTATTTTTGAATCTACGTCATTTTAAATTGTGTTCAAATGTATTATGTAAGCAGAGCAGAGCAATGGTTGGAAAAACTTCTTTATTATTGTTGTGATCTACAACTACAACTGCATTATGACAAATGTAGCTAACTACAACTGCAACTACTTTTTTTAAAAAGTAGTGACTACAAACTACTTTTAAAATGTAGTCACTACATAACTACTTCTATAAAATGAATTTTGCCACAGCTTCAATTAACACAAAAAGTTGAGGATATGGGTATACTGTAGTAATTTAACATACTTATTCTGAATAATTAAAATTTACTGATTAACTTACCAATCTTTACGCTTTTACCCACTTCTGTAAACAGCAACATAAAATAAAAGTATAAATTTTAAAATCAAAGACAACCAAAAATAGATTTTAAAGTCCTTTAATAAAATCTCTTTTCCTCGATGTACAAAAATGACACGGCCAAAGCGCTTTCGAGCATCACAATGCCCTTCATCAGTGACAAAAGATATTTTATTAAAGGACATTTAAACCTATTTTTGGTTGTCTTTGATTTTAAAGTTTAATTAAAGTTGTATCCATTTTATTTATTAAACGTATAAAATAAAATAAAAGTAAAAACTATTTATTTAAAAACATGTTTGATCATTTTTAGTAGAATTTGCATCTCAAAGCAGGATCTTTTGGGAAATAACACATCTGAATATATCCATATAAAAAAATCAACTTCATGAGGCAATGGCCTTCCTAACCCTGCGGTATCCCTGCAGCCATTCATCGTGCATCATGGCGCAGAACACTAAATTTCATACAAATTTCATTCAAGAAAGGGTGATCACATGATATGTAGAATGGCAATGTTTGTTTACTGAAGTAACGTTAAAAGTAGCGTCAAAACTCGATACAAAATACTGATTTGTTGTATCGAGCTACTCGCTACACTACTTATTTTTAAAAGTAGCGCGTTACACTACAAACTACGAGACAAAGTAGTGACTACTGTAGTTTCGCTACTTGTAGCGCGCTACTTCCGACCACTGAAGCAGAGGCTGCTTATTTGTAGCGGACACCTATTTAAAACCCGGGCAACTTCGGGTATTTCGTTCTGGTTTACAATATAAGGTAATTTTCTGTTTTAGTTTTCTGTTGTGACGCCAAAGAATTCGCCAATAGTCATTTATGTCGCGGAATATTAATTAAATGTCCATTGCATTTTGATGAGTATTTTGCATGTGAATATGAATAAGTCATTCTGATTGGTTTCAAATGGCACCAAAAGTTCCAAATTTTAATTTATGCCTACCAATATTGTTATATGTACATTAGGCACTTTACGAAAGATAATTAGATGATTGTCTATTTTGCTTAGTTTATTTTTACTTTCTCATAGGTAGTATTGAGAAAGTATTGTTTTTTCACGAAAATTTTAGATTACTAGCCAATATATGTTTTAAAGCCAACTTTGAAGTTAGACATGAGTGTTAACTTTGAAGCCTTTATATCTTTTAAAACCTCCTGAACACGTTTTGACTATTTTTGGAGTGATGTCCGTCTGTCTGTCTAAGGTCGATTTCTTGTGTACACGATATCGGCCACAAATACTAACGGATTTTCACGAAACTTTATATCCGGTTGTGTTATTAAAAAATCTAGAACTAGATGGAATTTTTTTTAATTCGAACGAAAACATCGAAATATATTTAAATCTTTATATTTTCTTGACATCTCAAACATTGGACAAAATTTGACATAATCATGCGTAAAAGGGTTTATTTAAGGTTCAATGATAACGAGACTTTATAGTTTCAATCATTCTTAGGAAAAATAATCGCGATACAATTTTATTTGCTCGTGACGTTATCAATCCCTCTCGGGGGCCAAATTACCCGCTCACCCGGGGGTACATTGTCAAGCATGGTATCTGTCGAAAGATTTTTTCAAACCCTTTAAAGTAAAGGATAACACTCTATAATTGTAATCATTTGGACTCATGATACTAAATTTTCAAAAATTTTCTTGTAAAATTTGAAAAAATAAAGCAACTAAAAATAGATTCTTGTGTGAGAAAGTCGAATTGAGCCACACTCAATTCACCGTTAATTTTTAATTATCATTGGATTTTCGCCAAATATAAATTTATTTGGTACTTCTAAATGGATTTACATGGTGTCCAAAATTAATCTTTTAATTTTAAACCAAAAATATTGTGCCATGTAACTTAAAAATCTTTATTTCGATGCGCAAGAAATAAAGTCAATGCATACTACCCACATCTGAGCTTTTCGTGATGTCATCGTATGTCCAATAATTACGCAAAAAGTAAGACGCGAACAGAACCAACTTTCGTCTTATTAATACCTTTCTGTCTTACTAAATGGAACTTAATAAGTCGCAAAGTTGGGTTGCTCTCAACGATAAAAGAAACTTTTAACTAAATGTTTGGTGGTTGGCTTTACATTTGACGTCATTACTCCAAACAGATGAGATTAGAAAATGTGTTAAAAAATAATCTTCTGAAATTAGGTCGCTAAAAAGCACTTAAGAAAAATTATGGGCAAAATTATGTTTAGATTAGAAAATAGAGAAAAATGATGATAAAAAAGACTCATTAAAAGTAATGGCTCGTTAAACTAGAAGTTAATATGAATATTAACTTAAAAAAGGAAGATCAAATAAAAATATATTACAATATTAAAAACAGGCACGAAAAACGTCACAAAAAGGGTGTTTGTGGTTATATTTTTGTACTTGCATTTATTACTTTGTTGGAAATAACCTTGAAACTACAGTTTTATCCTCAATAAAAAGAGCAAATAATAGGTTTTATCACATATTAGTCATAGCACTCACGCTTCGCGGAGGAAAAACGATTAGTGGTACACTTAATGTGACACATACACACTTAATATAAGTTCTAAATATCAAAAACAGTTTCACGTTTAAGCATAAAAATGGTGCGTGAGTGAAATAATGGCGCTTAATGATGTGAAAGTCACCCAAATCACCAAATTTCAAATTTTGTGATTTTGTTCAGTATTACAAGTATCTTTACGACTGTGTGCAAAGAAAGTCATGTGCTGATAACATCTATTTCTTTCATTAAATTCTAATTTTTTTTTCCTTGATTAATATTGTTGCAAACCCGCAATATTCTTTTTGGCGCCTTCTCTTTCATCTGTCTCGAAAGCCAGACGAATAAAACACAGTCCATGACGTCAGCACGACGTGGGGATGACGTGAGCCGAAGAATTTCCCAGTTTGAAGGATTTCCAGATCTGGCAATTTATCGCCAATTTGGCGACATTTGGCGACTTCCGGGGTGTTCCAAAGACTTCACGAAATAATAATTAGTCTAGGAGATATGGAGAGATTTCTAGAAATTTCTACAGAGAGAGCCTATAAAAAGGACTCATGGTAGTGACTAGGAAAGCGATGGAGGAACAGATGAAAGAAATTATCGCATTGATTAAAGCTATGAAAGACGAGATGAGAGCCGGACATGATGAGAGGAAAACCGGACAAGGTGAGAGGAAAATCGGGCAAGATGAGAGGGAAAAATGATGAGAGCGGGACAAGACAAAATGATGGCTTTGATGGAAGCTTGACAAGATGAGATGATGGCTTTGATTAAAGCCGGAAGAGACGCGATGAAAGCCGGACAAGACGCGATGAAAGCCGGAGAAGACGAGATGAAAGTCAGACAAGAAACGATGAAAGACGAGATGAAAGAAATACATGACAGCCCCACTGGAGGACATTTTGGTATCATCAAGACGCTGAACAAAGTTCGTGAATGTTACTTCTGGTACAATGTGGTGAAATTCTGTGTTGAGCGCTGATGAAAAGAATGCACGGAATGCGGCGTTTGGAAGGGACCGAAGGAGGAAACACGTGAGCATCTTCAGTGTTACAATGTCGAAACTCCTTTCGAGAGAATTGCACTCGATGTTTTGGGGGCACTACTATGAACTTTGGATAATAACAAATACATCCTAGTTGTAATAGGCTACTTCACAAAGTAGCCAGAAGTTTACGCAATCCCAGATCAAGAGTCTACAACTATTAGTGATGCTCTAACTCAGAACTGGATATGTTATTACGGGGTTCCCTCTCTCATCCATTCTGACCAGGGAATGAACTTTAGCTCTGGCACATTCACGGGACTGTGCAAACTACTCGGAATGGACAAACCTCGGACTACTCCTCTTCATCCTCAATCGGACGGCATGGTAGAAATATTCAACAGAACGATACTTAAACATCTATCTATATTCGTACCCAGAAACCAGCAAGACGGGGCTCGTCACCTACATTTGTCCCGTCTGGACTACAGAAGTGCTGTCCACGAATCGACCGGTCATTCTCCATCAAAAATGCTGTTTGGACGGGATCTACGACTACCATGTGAAGTAATGCTTGTAAGACCATGTGATGCTCCTTGATCGCCTGATGAATTTGTGTAAAAAAATCTGCAGGCAGGCACGGTTGCAGGATGTTTATCGTTCCACTCGTGAGAGAATCACCATTGTTATCGATAGAATGAAGACCCGGTACGATAAAGAAGCTAATGAAGTGCGATTTCAAGAAGGCGCAAAGCGTGGTTGTTCAACCCTCGGCGACGACCAGGATTTTCGCCAAAACTATGACACAACGGGGAAGGAGCCTATATCATCAAGAATAGAATAAACAGTTTCGTTTATCAAATCCAGAAATTGTCTTCAACCAAGCCAAAAGCCGTCCATATCGACAGATTGGCACCATTTTTGGACCACGGTTGATTGATACTGCCCGGGACATGCAGTCTTAAGGAGGGAGCAGTGCTGCGAAAGCACAATATTCCCTTTGGCGTCTCCTTTTTCGTCTATCTCGAAGACCAGGCAAAGAAAACACAATTCCTGACGTGAGCCCGGTGTTGCCAAGATTTCCCAGTTAGACGACGGGTTTCCAGATTTGGCGATTTATCGCCAATTTGACGACATTTGGCGACTTCTGGAATGTTCTAGAAGATATAACGATTAGTCTAGGAGATATGGAGAGATTTCTAGAAATTTCTACATATAGAGCCTATAAAAAGGACCCATCCCTCCGTTGCAAGGGAGTTGACGGGTTGACGTGACACCAGGTACATTAAACTGTGATTTTTGTCAATGTTTTGAGAATAATAGCCGCTGGTTTGTGAAATTACCTTCGTGAACATTCTGTGAATAATATCACTTATTTTTTTTTAAATTAGTGGAGCATTTAAGTGCTGTGTGATTGTATATTGTTCCTGTTTACTTTGTGCTTGTGAATAAACATAAGTCATCCAGAAATTTGGACTCGTTCTTGTAACCTGCGTGTACACCCACGATATCTGGGGATACGTATGCAACAATATTGTATTGGATTATCTGATTCAGCGTCAGAATCGTATTGGAACATGTGTCAAAAAGTGCAAAAAATTCCATAAAAAAAAACTCTATTCAGCAACGGTGTTTTTTTTTCACGTCAAAAATTGGATCGTCAACTTCGCGTTAGAAATATCGATTGTTTTCTAACTTGCAGAAAAATCCGTTTCGTAAAAGAAGAGCATTTAACCGATTAAATCTGCTTTTTTTTTTCGAACAAAGGACGAAAGAACACGACTTTCAATTTTACCCTCTTGATGATTTTTTTTACCTATTTATGCAGAGAAATAATGGGGTAAATTTCTTACTTTTAAATCAATACTTAAACAGACGCAGTTACTGCCACGTAACAAATAGAAGGTAGGATCAAAAACTTCGGAGATTGCGCTGATATCTCTAATCCTGATTGGAGGAGAGAGGAACTATTTTACCGTGGCGTAGATGTACATATGACGCGAGATGTGAAAAGGAAGCAGCAGGTCCACAGTGCAGGGTTTTTCCCGACAATGCGTGTCAGTGAACTGTAGTCGTTCGCGTTCTTCGAAAATAGATATGGCGTTTGAACAGCGTACGAATATCAAATTCTGCCAGCGTTTGGGGAAATCGCCGACAGAAACATTGCACCTGCTGCAGCAGGTGCAATTGCTTCTTAAGAATAGCATCTTTTGCCAAGGACTAGTGAACCTCTGATTTTCCATTCGTGGTTGTAAAACTTGGTTTGAAAAGGTCATTTAAATATTAACACAATGTCTGATCCAATTGGATGATGACAGAAAACGAAACTGGAACCTATCCTCTTTCGGTGCACCGAGTTATAAGAGTAGACTAGGTATACATTCTCAAAAAACGTGATCATTTTAACTTCGTGACTTCATCGAGGGAGGTGTGGTTTTAGAAAAAGGGGTGAAACACTAATCAGTACACCTATTGACCTTCACTCAATGTCACCAATGTGACGCATGTCCTTTCCTCTAACTCCAGTTACGCTAGAATAATAATTTTTTGCGATTATTTGTTTTATTCAACATTTTGGCCACTTGGCGGTATTTACAAATTACTCGAGAGAAAAATGAAGTTATTTAAAGTTGTACATTCGAAGTCATTTCAAATAAATATCTATTTCATGTGCAATGAAACTTAAGCACATTTCGGAATGGGCTCAGCGCATGACTTTCCATACAGGCCCCAGTTCATCGTTTCATTATTTCTTTCATAATCCATTGGATTAAGCTCATGGCGACTTATCGCGTTATAAAAAGCTGCTTGCAAAACTTACCAAAAAATATGAAAAATATCTCGAGAACAGTTACGCCTAGAGAAATGAGATTGTATCTTATTCCTTTTGCAGTCAAAAATTACGTGCGAAACAATTATTAAATTAAGCATGTTTCGTTTTACAGATTTTGGCGATTTTTGAGGGCCATTTCGCAATAAAGACAGGTTATTACTTTTTGAATCGTACCAAAATCAGATCAGCAACATGAAAACCTATAAGTGACTTACCTACCTAATTTTGTGTTATTCCGCCAAATAGTTTTTGAGCTAGAGTGGATAGATACATTGCACAGAGACACACAGGCGCCACGCTAAAAATGCATTTTTGTGTTCCAGAGGGCTCAAAACGTGTTGATCGAGTTCCTATTTCCGACACGATTCCAAATACTTTCCCTTTACAGTGTCATGTATTGTAGTAAAAGTAAAAATTAAGAAAATATATCAATTTGAGTCTGTTTGTAAAACTCATCTCCCCAAATCAGAATGTAATTTATGCTTCATAGCATGAAAATGAAAAACAAATAGTATTTGCAATGAAAGCAAAATAAAATGGTATTTACGCATGAATATTGCAAAACATTCTACTTAGCCAATCTATATCTGAAACAACCAGGCTTACATATGAACTTCAATCATTTTCTCCGCAGTTTGCGTTTGTTCATATACCTCCAATGCAATAATTTACAATCAAATCTTAATGGCTGATTAATTGTACACAAGTCTTTAATCTAAAGGAGCTTATTTCGTTATAAATGATGCAAAGTAAAGCCTGCTAACAATAGCATAAATGCATCAACCGATTATCGAACTTTGGACACATAAATTCCAATATAAATTCGCTGTTTAGTTGAATAATTATTACCGCATTATCACCCACACACATTTGAATAATTAATGTTTTGCAATATCTACCGGGCGATTGAAGAGCGATTATATCAAAATCTCGTGTAACTTGATTTTAGGAACAGTTTAGCAATTTTATGAATAGTTTAAACCTTGTATAACTTTTCCTGTGATTTGATTCAAATGGTATCTGATAAGAATTATGAAATCCTAAGTGAGAATCGAACACCTGACCTCTAAATCTTGAGTGAAGATGAGCTTATCGATACATGATCTTATGATACATCGCCATTTCGTGTCGATACATTGTATACGATACTTAGAGTATATCGAAACAGAAGCTTTCGATACATATCATAATCAACAATTGTTCCATCCATTTAATATATATATGTATATATATATATAGTGCATAAAGCAGGAGGAAAAATCTGAACAGTTACCAAATTTATGAAAACCAACTATCCATTTATCACGAAAGGCACAAAGCTGCACTTTCAAAAATAAGTCACATAGTAAATACATAAGACAATAGAAATTTGAAAAAAGGGGGATTGCAAACAGGTAAAGTACGAAATGGCCAAGAGGGATTGTGACCCCTTGTTCCCGGTTCTGTAACCGGGAACCAGGGGTCACAATCCCCCTTGGCCATTTCGTACTTTACCTGTTTGCAACCCCCCCCCCCCTTTTTTCAAACTTCTATTGTCTTATGTATTTACTATATATATATATATATATATATATATATATATATATATATATATATAAAGTATAAAAAGCATGTAAAAAAGAAGGAAGGCTTAGCGAGAAGCTTACTTAATGGCGGTAAGGGGTTGTGACCTTACACCCCGGTTGTCAACATGCATGTCATAAATGCCGCGGCATTGCACTCCTGGACGCCAGCCCTGGCTGAAGCCAACCTCCGAAGTGACAATAACAATCATCACAAGACCGTTGAAAAAGAAAAATCCAATGATAAGGTGTAGTCCATTACAGGACGGCATACTAGTCCTTCAGACTACTATATGTCCTTTATATAACTGCGTGTTATCGTTCTGCGATCCTGTTATTCATAGTATGCGAACCTTCATCGACCAAATTGAGATAAAATTGATTTTAATTTTGAACAATATTCATTATTATTACCATAGGAATTATTAATATAATGTTGCATAAAAGGAATGGGGTATTGCTGTAGATATGCTTGTTGTAGAAATGCCCTATCAAAATCAATACGGATGTCTTCATTGTTGATAATTCTCTGTATTCTAACCAATCCCCTCAAGAATACATTCCTAAAAATATTCAAATGAAAATTGGAATTCCAATTTATCAGACCGGTGATAGGTATATTAAAACTTTTTCTTTTATCATAGATAAAATTTACAGGTATTTTACTGAAATCGATGCTTAAATCTAAAAATTCCACTGCATTGTTAAGTGTAGTTGGATTTTCTTTCAAGATTAAGTTTGGTGGGTAGAAATCAAAATGATTTGATGATTTGATAGTTGATGATTTGATATGTTGGATATGATGAATGGATGATTTGATAGTTGGATATGAAGATGAGAATTATAGAATGAATTTTCATTTCTACCCACCAAACTGAATCTTGAAAGAAAATCCAACTACACTTAACAATGTAGTGGAATTTTTAGATTTAAGCATCGATTTCAGTAAAATACCTGTAAATTTTACTATCTATGATAAAAGAAAAGTTTTAATATACCTATCACCGGTCTGATAAATTGAAATTCCAATCTTCACTTGAATATTTTTAGGAATGTATTCTTGGGGGGATTGGCTAGAATACAGAGAATTATCAACAACGAAGACATCCGTATTGATTTTGATAGGGCATTTCTACAACAAACATATCTACAGCAATACCCCATTCCTTTTATGCAACATTATATTTATAATTCCTATGGTAATAATAATGAATATTGTTCAAAATTAAAATCAATTTTATCTCAATTTGGTCGATGAAGGTTCGCATACTATGAATAACAGGATCGCAGAACGATAACACGCAGTTATATAAAGGACATAGTAGTCTGAAGGACTAGTATGCCATCCTGTAATGGACTACACCTTATCATTGGATTTTTCTTTTTCAACGGTCTTGTGATGATTGTTATTGTCACTTCGGAGGTTGGCTTCATCCAGGGCTGGCGTCCAGGAGTGCAATGCCGCGGCAATTATGACATGCATGTTGACAACTGGGGTGTGGGTCACAACCCCATACCGCCATTAAGTAAGCTTCTCGCTAAGCCTTCCTTCTTTTTTCCAATTTTTTACATGCCATTTATACTTTTTATATTTATATCGTGTATAGTATTTGTAGCTGCTTTGCGCATAAATGCTATAACACTTCAATATCTTTAATAATTTCTACTTTCTATCATTCATATATATATATATATATATATATATATATATATATATATAATTTTTTTACGTTCGCCTACAGTAGTCCATATTTTCAAAATATTCAAATAGAAATGTTATTACATTTCTCTGTGATTTCTCAAATACCGTGTATGGCACTGCAATACAAACATTCTCATCATGCGAATGAAACACAACTCGCAATCTCAGTTTTCCCGTAACCAAAGCATGTCTTGAATTCTTTAGGGGCATATATTCCGAGAAATCGAGGTGATCAAACATTTCAACAAGCGAACGGGTCGATTCTCTACCTTTTTACGCATAAAATCTCCAGTCACGTTGACAGACTGTACATTCTGTAACTTGGATCCTCGCGTATCTAGCGTTTAGCACTCAAACGAAATACAGATGCCATCGCTAAAATGTACAGGACTTTTAGAATATTTTTTAAAAAGAACAAATATCGTGTCTTTGACAAGATATATTACAAAGCGAGTATGAAATATCTAGATAGATCTACTGCACTACTCTTTTTACGCTTTCATTTCCTACATTTTTCTGACGATTTATGTTTCAATCATTCAAATTTAAAAGGTAAACCCGCCATAGAATGAAAATATCACCTCTCATTCGCCATCCATAAAGTTGTAATAGATTTCTTCCTGCCCGCCCGCCTTCAGCAACACTTATGCTCCTAGTATCCACAAACACATACAAGCGATATTCCTTTCCATTCAATATTACTATCTCTTATATGACATCCTTACACACTATAAACTCCCCTAACATAACGCAATTAATTTACGATCCCCATAGAACCCCTAACAAGGAATAGCTGTCCCATGAACAATGAAACACTTTATTTTGAATAAAGAATATTAATTTAACAATTTTCTCAAAGCGACAGGGACTTTCAATGGAACTAAATTTAAATAATAATACAAATTTCCTGAGTTATTGAAGTTGTGACAATTTTGCGACAATTTTGTTTATTTAGCGATGTTTTGTCAACTTTGCTATCTTTTCTAATGATTAACAAGTTTGCTGACAACGTCGCTATATTTGTTACTAAGTGGGACGGACAGACCCTATTGCAACAGAATTAATGTACCATCCTTTAATTAATTAGTTTGAATTGCAATCCATTCTTAAATTTTTTTAAAATCCTACTAACGTTGTAGTGCAATAAAAATAGTCATGGTCCTTCAGTTCTTGCAATAAAAATTATTAGTCCGCAAAATCACCACCAGGTGGAAATGGAGCTGTAAGAAGTGTTCATCATCATTTTCTAGTGCTATTTGCTAACCGTGGATCGAACTGTTCAAATATATGACAGTATCCTGCTTCCGTTAAAAAACTCGATAACTTCCTGCCGCCATAGATTGTCTAATAACCTCTTGCTGGGACAAAATTGGCGAAAATACATATACGCTTTCAACATATAACAGTAATGGAAGATTTGGGCCACATTAAACTTTATTAGTCTAAATATTAAATCAAAATTATAATTTCGAGTCTGAGTTAGATCTCCAGAGGATTAGTTTTCCTCTGGTGGAGACTAACAAAAATACTCCCCACTTCATAGTTCATGTGTCTAATCCCTCCTCAATCAGCAACCAGATTCTATAATACCCTAATCCTTCCTGAATATTTTTCCGAGTTATGATTTCAATATATTTAAAACTCTTTGGGATACAACAAATCACAGAATACTATATTCAGAAGGTTTACTCCCATAGGATCCTATGGCAACATTTTTAACATGGGATGTCGCATAGACACTACAGCTCGTGAGTTGGACTAACTGAACTACGATGCGTCTGTCAGATTTGGCGCGTTATCGCTCGGTTGGCGATTTTTTTTAAAACGGGAGGGAAACAAAATGTTGAGGACTGTACTTTTATAATTTTTGAAACTATAGAAATGATCAGGATTTAAAAATACATTAATCTGCAACATAAATATATTCATTAGTTTAAGTAAATTGAAATAAACATAGCTATATATTTAATTCAAATAATCATAAAATAGATTAAAAAATAGACACATTGCATTGTTTCACTATAAAACATAATGCACAAAAAATTACAAGCTAACATATTCAAAAGACTGAAATATTATATAATATTTTCAGTCTAAAAAGTATACTAGCATGTTGGTCGTTAATTACTTGATCCTTAATTTGTTCTGGGATACTGATAATAGACTTTTTTTTTAAATATAAAAATATTCATATAGTAAATATAAAACTTACATAAATGCACTATCGAAGTTGTGGAACTCAATCATTAATTACCCGAGGGGGGGGGGTGAATTTTCCACCATAAGGCACTTAATAAAAATTTTACATAAATATATACACATACAATATCACATTCAACTAAGAAAAAGCTATCCAAATATCAATTATTTCACATTTTATAAAAATACAGAAAATATTTTTTAACTAATTATACCACTACCTCTTAAAATTTGGTCTAATCCGGCAGTAATAACACAGCACTAATTTCGTATGATGAACACATGTATACTTATATGAACACGTGTATACTTATAATGAACACGTATGTAGGATGGTGATAACTAAAATTATTTCAATTTTAATAAAAATAAATTACATACCCTGTAACGCAACCAGTTTTCTTTTATCAATCCATTTCTATGAAATGATCTAAACACTTAACAAATAATCCTTTTTCACGTTACTCAAACCACGCTAGTCTCTTGTTCTAAGTTTTCGTCGGGCGAAATAGGGTTATAACATTGAAAATCGTCTTGGACTCAAACCAGACCATCGCCAAGCGCTCAGACCAAACCAGACCATCGCCAAGAGCGCGCCAACCCTCGTTTTGGTCTATCTCTAATGGCCGCCGCGAAAAAGAAACTATTGAGAGTGACAGGTCTGTATAATATTAGTCTGTGCAACAAATAAAGGTTTTACTTTATATTTTATGGGTACCCTCTAGTGTATAAGTATTTATGAAGTTGGCTACTATCAAAAAAGAGTTTATGTCCTTCTGAAGATGGACATTTATACTAATTGTTTTAGTATAGACCAAATTTCCATGGTCTCTTTTACCACATTACCAAGTTTGAATTCTCTATATTCAGAAGTCTTTTATATATATGTATAAAGGATTTGAAAATGTGAATTTCAATTATGACTTGAGAAATATACTATGTTAGGGGTTGTAGGAATTGATGTTGCCAGGCCCGAACTCGAAACCCGGTGCTTACAAGATCGACATTATAAGGTTAGAGCAAAAGCTAGCTTCGACTCCGAACTTATAACAGAGTTGGCTGCTGCCACACGTGTGTAGCAGCAGCCGATTCTGCTCCTGCCAAAAGACATCGATCGTAGATGATAGGAACATGTACCCGAATTATAAGTTCGGAGTCGAAGCTAGCTTTTGCTCTAACCTTATAATGTCGGTCTTGTAAGCACCGGGTCCCGAGTTCGGGCTTGGCTCGGGATCACCAACATCAAAGCCTACAGAGTATATCCAAGACAGTAGCATATCAGGAGAAAACGAAATAATACTATTTTTAAATGGACCATAAAAGCATGTATTTTCACGTTATTGAAATAAAATGTCTCTAAAAATTTTCTATGATTTCTCAAATAACCCGTATGGAAGTACGAGACCGTTTTTAATGCTTATGAGCAAAAGACAACAACACTAATCTCAATTTCCCTCAAACCAACTCATATCTCGAAATATTTAAGAAAATATTCCCTGAAATTAAAGGATCTACAGTTTAACAAGCGAATGGGTCAATACCCTACCTTATTTTCCAGAGTATTTTTCTTGTCACGTCGATAGCCTGTGTTCCATTGCTTGGATCCTCACGTGCTCAGCGTTTTGAATTCATATAGAATATATATATTGAGATGTCTGTTGCAAAATGCATAGGCCTTTTAAAATAAAATTTTAACATATCTTTAGCAAATACTACAAGTTTAGTAAAATGTCTTTATTTAAGAACACCATTAGTTACGTACACAGAAATTTACAAGAGTGCCAGAGCAAAGTCCATCATCAGTGGCAATGATGATGAAACTGACAGACATGAGCTTTTTATACACAGCCCGAAATCATGAATACAAAATTTACGTATGGATAGTTGCTTAAACAGATACTAAAAGTATCGTAAATTGCAAATAAGTACATAAATACTTATAAATAATTTAAGCGAACAATAATTTAAATGTACAAAACAAGTACATAAATATTCAGGCTAACCAATTAAACGCTTCATCAGAAGCAAACCGCTAAATACAGAGGGTGTTCACACATTTTTGTAACGATTTTGAAAAAAAAATATATATGTATAAACAATGATAAGAATTTTATTTTTTAATATGTTCAATCTGATAGCCCTGTTGTTGAACTATCATATTACATCTTAATTTCCAAGATAAAAGAAATTTTCCTATATGCTAAAGGTATTCGCTTATTAGCCACAATATGTTGTTGAACTGTTGTTGAACTATCATATTACATCTTAATTTCCAAGATAAAAGAAATTTTCCTATGTGCTAAAGGTATTCGCTTATTAGCCACAATATGTTTAGATATTATCGATGCATAGGAGAAGAGGTACAAAGTAAGATGTGAAAGACTGGACACATTTTTCACACATTTTTGTAACGATTTTGAAAAATATATATATATGTATAAACAAAGATAAGAATTTTATTTTTTAATATGTTCAATCTGATAGCCCTGTTGTTGAACTATCATATTACATCTTAATTTCCAGGATAAAAAAACTTTTCCAGAGTCATCCAATGTTTTAGGATGCTGCTTATAAAGAGATTGTTTAAAAGTCCAAATGCACAGTTATCCAGAGGAGGCAGGTCGGAGGACTTGGGTAGGATGCATTTAAATTGGATAGCCTCAATTCCGGTTTCATTTCACATTTTTTCAAAAAATATAGCAGTAGACTTAGAGGTATGGCTTGTAGCCTTATCCTGATGGAACTTAACACAGTAAAAATTGGTTGGGTAAAGTGATGGAATGTATTTTTTGAAAACAGGTGTTAAAGCATATTTCTGATATTAATCCGAGTTAATTTTGACATTTTTTTCTACTTTCCTTATTTTCAGTTTTCCGTTATAAGAGAATAGCCAATAACCATAAAACCTTAAGCTAAACTTTCCTTGTTTTCTCTGAACCAACCTTTCTTGGGTATGCATTTTTTACCTTTTTCCCAGTCAATTGTAAACTTTGACGTTTCTTTCCTTTTTTATTAATTATGTCACTTAATTTACGTGTAGAAATATTAATACCATGCTTTTCAGATCTTTTTTTAATAATCGAATAAGAGTATTATAATTTAATAACAGTATTTCTCTTCGGAAGTCGCAAAAATATAACCTTCGATCCATTCTTTATTTTCTAGCGACATTTTAAAACAAAGAATATTTTTAATGATGCAGACGATAATTAAACCCTATTCCAACTTAACCAGTCAGATTTTTATTTTTTGTATTTAAATTTAATTCATGGAGAAAGTCAAAATCGTTACAAAAATGTGTGAACAACCTCTGTAGTCTAGTGTTTGCTTTTGATAAAGCATTTAATTGGTTGGCCTGAATGTAAATTTTCGTGAATGTTATTAATGGTGGTTTTAAATAAAGACATTTTCCTAAATTTGTAGTCTTTGCTAAAGATATTTTGAAATATTTGTAGACCTATTTTCCATACTTTTAAAAAATGTAACTTTTAAAAAACAGAAATTTAAAAGTCGCAAGATAAACAAGATGGTTAGAAGATTAAATAACGCTAAACAATATTCAAAACCTTCAGATCTCTAGTTATTTGAGACTTTCACATTAGTATAAACTTCAATAATCTTGTTAATGATTTGTCTATGATACCATGTTTCTTCCAATTAAGCAGCTTGCAGCGCATGGTCAGTTCATTTGGAAGATACATTTTCTTGATCTACATACACTGAACACGAAAACCCATCACGCATTTTCGAAATTATAGTTTTCTTTCTACAACTTGTTTACGTAGTACTACTTTAAGTTATGTTCTATTTATTTATTTACTCCTTGTTTTAAAGCCAACTCCACTCAAAAAAGTACATTGTTTAGAAAATGAAGAAAGTTTCAAACAAGAAACCAAAAGATGCGAAAAAACAAAACAAAAGGTTTAACTTCCAGCTTTTGTCTTATTTACACTGAAGAAGAAAACCCTAGTTCTAAAATTATTCTTTTAACACTTTCTATTTATTGTGAATAACAAGCATTTTAATTTTACTGGAAAAGTTGTTTAATAATATTAATCATTCAATTTATTGTACGAAATGGAATGGATAAATGTAACACTCTCATATACAGTAAGTTTAACTTGCATCTGCAGAACATTGGAATTATTGTATTGCAATATTTTGTCCACTTCTAAAGGACATTTCACCAATTTAATATAATAGTACCGTATCTATTAAGTGACTTTTTTCTGATAAATATTTTCACAGTTTTAAGGAGCTTCAAGACTCTTAAAAGTGCTACAAACAGAGTGAATTCCCGTCTTCCACGTCTTATTTTGTACCTCTTCTCCTATGCATCGATAATATCTAAACATATTGTGGCTAATAAGCGAATACCTTTAGCATATAGGAAAATTTCTTCAATTAGGTGAATCTGATGATAATATTTTTAAAAATTGTATAATGTTCATGAATGATTAAAATTTTATTTTGATATAGATTCCTTGCGCGAATAATTGCAGCAAAACTATTGCTTCCAAAAACAAAAATATTGCTGATTATGATATAAAAGTACCTATTTAAGAAGATATACTTCAAACAAAAATATTTGCATAATTTTGGTTTTTTTTTAATTTAATTTTTTAATTTTTAATTTTTAATTTAATATTTTTAAACTTCAATTATGTAAATGTTTTCATTTTGAACTGTAACTTCTTGAACGAATACTATTGCATCATAATCAGCAATATTTTTGCTTCTGGAAGCAATAGTTTTTTTACAAACATGCGCACAAGCAACGTACGAGAAACAAGCAATAAGCGCGAGCAAAAAGCAACAACTCGTATATCGAAATAACATTTTAATAAATTCATGAACATTATACAATTTAAAGAAATATTATTATAAAATTTACCTTATTGAAAAATTTATCGTATATGGTACAAGTATTCACTCATTAGCAATAAAATTTTTAAGTATTATCAATGTATAGGAGAAGAGATCTATATAATAAAAGGCAATGTCTGTGTGTCTGTGTGTCTGTCTTATACACTATACGTTTCGCGACCGCGCGTCGGAGAGCTACGAAATTTGGCAATCGGAGACCCGGGGGGGAGGGAAGGGGACACGTGAAAACCGATTTTTAAAATTTTAATTATTTTTTTATTTATTTAATGTTTTATGCGATTTCGACCGTTTTTTGCCCTTTTTGCCCTTTTTTCTCCACGATCCAGACGTCGTAGAAAAAAACAAATTACACCATCGGAAAGAGCAGAGAATTTCGAGTAAAAATATATCAATTTCAAATCTGAATTTCGATTTCTAATATTTTTTAAAGATTTTAAAACAAAAGTCACTTTTTGCTCAAGAAAACGATTTTTGGTTTTTAAATTCTCGCATCGTGAAAAGTACTCATAATTTCGACTAATAATTTACATTTTCAGAAAGGTCAAACATCTGGCATTCTTACAAGTCCAATCTGGTCCAGAAATAATGAAATTTGCCTTCAGGATCGCAATTTTAAAGACGTCATGATTTTAAATTTCTCGGCGTTCCGTTCGTTTCTCCCCCGCTGAAGCAGGGAAGGTGGTGGGTGGGGACGTCAAGGTGGAGGTGACGTCACGGTTCTGAATAGAGCGCCTTTGCTCTATATAAATTATTATATTTATATTTTAAATGATGGGACGATCTGGATTTTTTAAATGTATATTTTAACTTTTGGATATTTTAAATGGATATTTTAATTTTATGGATATTTTAAATGATGGAACAATGAAACAATGGAATGAGGATGATGGAATTAAGCATATGGTCATTTTAAATTGCAAATTAGCGCGCGGGAAGTTAGCGGTAGGCCCGGGTTCGATTCCCGTCACTGCCAAAACTGCCGCCGTGTTTACGTGGAATACGATCACGTTAAATATGTGGGTCCGTAAGTCCTTCCGAGAGGTTGGTGGTAGGGGAAGGAGGATACGGCCCCTGTGGATGCCTCCCCCACTGGGTTCCCGTCTAAATTGGGTGAATATGTAGAAAGTTATGGAGATTGTCGCGGAGGACGCGGCAGCCCAGTGGTTAGCGCGCGGGAATTGCACTCAGTAGGCCCGGGTTCGATTCCCGCCACTGCCAAAACTTACGCCACGTTCACGCAGAGTACGATCACGTTAAACATGTGGGTTCGTGAGTCCTTCCGAGAGGTTGGTGGTAGGGGAAGGAGGGTACGGTCTAAATTGGGTGAATAAAAAGAAAGTTATGGAGATTGTCGCGGAGGGCGAAGTAGCCCAGTGGTTAGCGCGCGGGAATTGCACGCGGTAGGCCCGGGTTCGATTTCCGCCACTGACATGGAGTACGATCACGTTAAACATATGGGTCCGTATGTTTTTCCGAGAGGTTGGTGGTAGGGGAAGGAGGGTACGTTCCCTGTGGATGCCTCCCCCACTGGGTTCCGGTCTAAATTGGGTGGCACATCCTGGCCGTCCAACCAGTTACCAGGCCCGGGTTCGATTCCCAAAATTGCCGCCGTGTTTACGCGGAGTACGAGCACGTTAAACATGTGGGTCCGTGAGTCCTTCCGAGAAGTTGGTGGTAGGGGAAGGAGGGTACGGTCTAAATTGGATGAATAAAAAGAAAGTTATGGAGATTGTCGCGTAGGGCAAAGTAGCCCAATGGTTAGCGCGCGGAAATTGCACTCGGTAGGCCCGGGTTCGATTCCCAAAATTGCCGCCGTGTTTACGCGGAGTACGATCACGTTAAACATGTGGGTCTGTAAGTCCTTCCGAGAGGTTGGTGGTAGGGGAAGAAGGGTACGGTCCCTGTGGATGCTTCTCCCACTTGGTTCCGGTCTAAGGACTTGCAGTCCCACACGTTTAACGTGATCGTACTCCGCGTGAACACGGCTGCAGTTTTGGCAATGGCGGGAATCGAACCCGGGCCTACCGAGTGAAATTCCCGCGCGCTAACCACTGGGCTACCGTGCCATCCGCGTGTGGTAGGGGAAGGAGGGTACGGTCTCTTTGGATGCCTCCCCCATTGGGTTCCGGTCTAAATTGTGTGGCACTTTCTGGCCTTCCAAGCAGTTACCTTACACCTTTCTGGTAGGTCGCGCCAACGAGTTTGCCACGGTCAGAATTTTCAAGGGTAGCGAACAGCCTGGTCGCCAAAGGCGGCTAGTACAAAATAAAACGTTAAACATGGGAATTCATTCTGCTTATGACACTTTTAAGAGTCCTGAGGCCCCTTAATTTTAATAGATTACTAGATATTTCCAATCTATATCATATTATGATCCAGAAATTACTTTATTTAATATATGAACATTCAATCCCTGAAGTTAGCATGGTTAATGCTTAAAAGTTTTACATCTCTCTAAATATTTTCTTAATGCTTCCTGTTTTAGATCAACAAAGAAAAAGTTCGACGCCCTTTGAAGATCTATTCAATGGACCTCTTAATGACAACCACTTTAACAAAAAACACTCCACGACAAAATGGCGACAAGAATAGATCTATTTTCTTTGTCACACCACAAAAAGTTTCGAGATCGTTAATGGTAATTTTTCCTTTCTTAGTAGCTTGTTATCGTTATGGCTCGTGATTACTTTTTATGAGCATTGGCAAGACTGGAGGCGTGTAAAGTTAATTTTGGGTATTGTCCAAAATTTAATTTTTTTTATTGCGCATTTTTTCAGAACATTTTGCATATTTAACGACGTTCGATTATTTATGCATTCGATTATTTATACATTCGATTATTTATACGTCCGACATTCGATTATTCAATTTATTTAGGACCATTCGATTTTTGTTTGCTTGTATCACAAATAATGCTTTTCCAAGGATTAAAAAAATTCTACTTTTCACGTTTTGATGCATTAACGAAACGCACTGTAGAAAACTCTTTGAGATTTTTTTATAATCAAGGAAGACTTTAAGTTTTCTTTTAGAAAATGTAAAGAGTTTTAAATCGAGAAAATTTTTAATAAGAAATTTCTTTGCGTAAAAAAACAGTCTCTCTGCTCATAAGGCATTCTGTAAGCTGTAAGGCCAGTCTGCGGCCTATCTACAGATTCCAGATTTAGATGCAACTTGGAAGGCTAATTTATACATACATGCACACAATAGTTCAGAACCCATTTTATAATATAAGTCACGCTGTAAAGAACTTTGCTGCCTCATTATACATGCTTGCACATAATGGTTCAGAACCCATTTTATAATTATATAAATCCCGTTGTAAAGAACCTTACTGCCTCATTATACATACATGCACACAATGGTTCAGAACGTATTTTATAATATTTCTTTTGTAAAGAACCTTGCTTCCTTATTATAAATACATGCACATAATGGTTCAGAACCCATTTTATAATACAAATCCCGTTGTAAAGATCCTTGCTGCCTCATTATACATACACATACATGCACACAATGGTTCAGAACCTATTTTATAATATAAGTCCCGTTATAAAGATCCTTGCTGCCTCATTATAGATACATGCACAAAATGGTTCATAATCCATTTTATAATATAAGCCTCGTTGTAAAAAACCTTGCTGTTGAAACCTGGAATCGAATTAGGGATCTTCATACTGACCAACCGATGCTCTACCGTTGAGCTACTGGGACGGAATTCTTATCGTCGGCGTGAACTTTGCATCGTTCAAAATAGTTCTCGTATGCATAAAATATCAGCACATCAAAATTAACCGATCCAGTTCAATACGAGAGCTAAGAGTTATCGAATGAAGCATGATTTTATTATATAATAAGAAAACTTTGGTCACGCTACAATACAACTGGAATTCTTCTTCCTTCCTCAGATCAGTTGGGATATATTTTACACACTTAGATAATTCTGCGAACTTTGCCAATATCGTAGTCAGACAACTTAAAAATACTTGAATAATTTTCATTCGCCGTTAGTATTTTCCAACGCATTACAATTATGTTAATTACATTACATAATGGAGCATACTTGCATTTTCAAAAACTTGAACACTTTTGATCTGTTACGCTTTCTAAGACATATATTCTTGAAAGCTAATGTTTCTCCTGCAACAATAATATTTTTGTTCAAAATTTAAATCTTCAAGCTGTTTATAGTGCTCTGACAATTGGTATAAACTTCATGACAATTGGTATAAAATCGAATGAAGAAAAAATAAAATAGCTGAACGCCAGTCAGATATTAAAGATGTTTCAGGTTGAACTACTCGTATCTGCAACTCATAAGTACATTTAAATATCCATCATTTCTTGTTTTGAAATGTAGAATTTCATAAGTTCTAAAACAATGCTTCATTTTTAAACGCGTATAGAATCAGCGACATAGCCTTTCCACTCTAAATTGCACACATAAAATATCCTTCTAAACAACTTCCTAAATGTGTACAACGGTCTATTTACCTAAATATTAAAAGTATTATAAAATTCTCAATCATGATTGAGTTTAGTAACATAATTCAAAATATTGTCTTAATATCCAATTTACTATCAACAAAATAAGTTTTATTCCTTTCCAAGACGACATATGTCATATAAAACTACATACCACCTATATAAAAGCAACTAATTTATCAAAAATACTTCCTGACAAAATGGCAACAAGAATAGATTTGATTTTTGCTTCTACCACGAAAAAGATTTTTCGGTTCATCTTTTTCGTTTCCTCTTTTTCGGTGATTTATTCTTTTTTCCCGCTCATACAATTTTTTCCTGAACACACACATAAGAAATAAATTTTGAAATAGTATATTTCCTTTCTAATTTCTACTTTCTCATACAACAATAACGAAAAAAATGTACCTGTAAAATTTTTGTACCTGTAATATAGTCTTTTTTGTAGTCAATTATCATTATTTCGCTAAGCATCATTTATTTGAAAAAAAAATTAATTTACACAACATTAGGAGTATTAAAATAGTATTTATTTAACAAACTGAAATTTGATAACTTCTTAATTCACTAAGATTTATTCTCTGGTAGCAACAAATTATTTTTGAAATTTCGGATTAAAATATTGTATACATATAATAATAATAATCAAGTATATACATATTGTGTACTTGAACTTGTAAGTTTTTTGTGACCGTAGATGGAAAATGGCCTTAAACCTTGCTGGAACAATCTTGAGAATAAGGGACAATTTTCTGAGTCATTACTGGCCAGCTGTGGAGAGGTTGAAAACGCAAAGAACTTTCCTGTCTTGTATAAGAGAATTGTTATATTGTGATTTGCAATCACAATGTAACATTGCTGTTTTAAAAGAAGAAAGAAGACCTGAGAAGACGGTCCCTCTTGCAGCTATGCAATAAGTATAACGCTCTTTATAACGCAGCTGGACCGGACGTGGTTCCAGAAAGAAAGAGGGGGCTTCTCATTTTCAAGTCAGCATCAGCTGCTATGATAAACGGAAGGGGTTGAACTTCCTGACCCGAGAGGTCAATTTATTTTCACATGGACATGGGAAAATATCCGTGAGGACTCACAGCACCTAAACACAAAAAGTCAAATATCTTATATTTCAAGGGGGGGGGCCTTGGCCAATAATACAGCAGGAAGGCGTAGTTTATATATTTATTGGACCAATTACAGACTGGGGCGCCTTATAGAGGGAGTAGAGACGGAGAGAAACTCTGAACTTTAAAAATTTGGAATCGAGGAGTTGGATTTTTGACTGGGCTGACGCAAGATCGCGAGTGCGACGATCGAGTACGGATCCCATCTGACGGGCTGCAACGAGCAGCCGATAACTTCGGGGTCTGCAGTGATGACCGAGGTAGGACAATACCTTATACGTATTTTGCACGATGGCCCATTGTGGCGCTCTCTCTCTCTCTCTCTCTCTCTCTCTCTCTCTCTCTCTCTTTCTTTCCCTCTCTCTGATTTAAGTTCAGCTAGGATCAGGAATATTAAAAGCTCTTGAATTAAATGCCGGTTGTGGGAAATGTATTTCACATGTAAAGTAAAAAGATATAAGAGAAATTTGAAGCACTGGAATTAAATATTATAAGTGGGAGATTTATCCTATAAGTAAAGTAGGATGGATAAGGTGTTATTAATAATGGTTTTCAGAATATAAATACATAATTATAGAATTGATGGGTTGTTATGAGTAATGGAGTATTAAACAATAAATATGTAATTGTAGAATTGATAAGATGTTAGTAATAATGGAATTTACTGAATAAATGTTTTTTTGTTATTATTTAAAATCTGTCTCTTCATTTTAATTTCTTGTACAATGCATTTTAATTTACTTCCCTTTACGAAAGCGGCCTTTTCCGCGTCCTTACCGGACGTGTGGTTTTTCACGTAGCAAGAATTACATGATACACTTGACTTTCCTTCTTCGGTTCGCTTTCCCTTTCCAGACCTTTGGTGTCCATTGAAAAACTTTAAACTTGCTGAGAGGTACTTGAACCTTGTCTCAGCTGTTAACAAGAAATCTTCACTTGACTCTGAATTGAAATTTACTGCCTTAACTACTATACATGAACGTTTCCCGGATAATTATTGGCTCCATGTCTATACTGATGGTTCGGCTGAGGGGGCCATTAAAAATGCTGGAGCTGGCGCTTAATCTATAGACCTTACATTGTCTTGCGCCGTTGGAAAATATTTTGACAACTTTGATGGAGAAATAGCCGCCATTTCTTTAGCCTTAGACAAAATGGAGCAGTGTGAAAAGGAAAATATCGTCTTTTTTGTTGATTCCAGGGCGGCAATTATGACCTTAACATCTTTCAATCTCTGGGAATGTGAGATTTCCAAGAATTGTATGGAAAAAAATAGATAAGCTGCTGAACATCAAGAACCGCATTGCCCTGCAGTGGATTCCAAGCCACTGCGGGATATATGGAAATGAGCTGTCAGATTTATTGGCTAAGAATGTATCTCAAATGATGCAACCGGATCCTTCCTTGCCTGTGCGGCATATAAAGCGATATTAAAGTTATTTTCCCACTCTATTATTCCCACTCTATTAAAGCTAACCGTTTTAGTCTGTACGGGGAGAGATCTTCCGAAAAAAAGTGAAATTTAAGCAAAACTAAAGCGGTTTTAGGACGGATACAACACTCAATATGAATTAAAAAGAACTTTAAAAATCACGTTTCTGAGACAAGATGGATGCCATATATCATTTTGAAGTGGGTCATGTGATCTTTTCATATCATGGTCACGTGATCGCTTCATATAAGAGGCATAATTATTATTTTAATTTTTATTTAAAAAACTACTGAATATATTTCTCTAATTTCTGTTTTATATATTTTATGGAACAATTTGAATATTACCTAAAATTTTCGAAGCAATTTGTGAATTTTAAATCCGCTTAAAAAATGTTTGAAAAATTAGGTCTCATAGGGCTCAATGTATTTCATTTTTTCGACCCGGGTTCAATCCAAAACTATAATTGGGTGATATTATTCATTTATATTCCCCTAGGTACTACAGACCGTCTGAACAACATACTAAAATTTCATTTTGATTAAGTCATTTTTACGGCAGTTATCGTGTTAACGGACAGACAGACAGACAGAATGAACAAAGTCATAAACACTTTTCAACTTTGTTGTAAAGTGTTAAAAATGTATTGAGATGTGAGCATATGCCATATGCTTTAACATTAGTAGCGCTAAATTTTAAAATAAAAATGCAAACATCTTATATAACAAAGCTTTATATGCAAAGAAAATACTAAAAACCTTTGTCTTTCGGAGTCTTGCTTGGGATTGGTCTGAGGCTTAAGTTTTATTAGCTTGAGAAGAAATCTGACACTGTCTATTTGCTATTTCTGTAAGCTTTTTAATTTCCCTAGGTACAAAGTGTAATGCAGATGGAGAGCATTGTAATGGTGTCGTAAATTCGAATTTGAGTTTTTGACGGATTTACATATTTCAGACATCGTCGAATCTTACTTTTTTGAGATTTTGTCCTTGTTTGTGTATATGTATATGAGAGGGTGGTGTGTGTGTGTGTGTGCGTATATGTATATGTGTGTAGATATGTGTATCTGTAAATAGTAGTAATTTGACTGGGTTATTACAGTCAGTGAACAATGAAGCCCCGAATGATTTTAACAACGACCAATTGTTCGGAACATTCTTAGATTTTCTAATAAATATTTGCAAAAATCATAAAAAATCAGCCCATTTAATAATGGTAAATGAATAATTATTTTATACTTTCATAATCATTTGAACGTGATTGCACCAATTTTATAAACCTAGTATACACCGTTCTCAAGATATTGCACATTTCTCGAATAAATTTATTAAAAACGTAATATAAAACAAGAAAGATCAATCATGCTTAAAGCATTGATTATGAAACACTTTCCAACTTCAATTCAATTTTATTTAAACAAGTCTAAAATGCAATACATTCCTCGGTAATATTTTAAAACTCATCACAATACTACATTAATTTATTATATTTGAAAACTTAAACCTTCATCGAAAAAAATGAACGTCATTCAAATGACGGCATTTAAATATGAATTGCCTGGTTCAAACATCCCTAAAATGCGATACATTCCTCGGTAATATTTTTAAAACTATCATAATACTACGATAATTTATTATATTTGAAAACTTCATCGAAAACAACTGAAATCCATTCAAATGACGTCATAGAAAAATAACACGCCTGGATCTCTCTATAAAAACAGCATTTCATTCATAACATTTTCCCATTCATTTCATTCATCACAATACTATAATAATTTATTTTATTTAAAAATTAAGACCATGGAGCTACAAATAATTAAACTCTATGCTTAAAATTTCATCGAAAAAATCGTCCTTCTCTTTGGAAAATTAATGAATATTTCATTCATATCAGCTATGCAGACTCCATGGGCTAAATAATTTTGTGTTAAAGAAATACAGCTCTAATACAACTCATTCTACATATTTTACTGTTTACATTTTGCATAAGTGAAAAATAGGCTTCGTTGTAGAAATAATCAAATTTGGATGATCATTTAAACTCAAATATATTGTAATTGCGTTGTTTCAGTATGTAGATGCACAGAATTTAAGTAAAAATAAAGTGGTTTTAGGACGGATACAACACTCAATATGAATTAAAAAGAACTTAAAAAATCACGATTTTGAGACAAGATGGATGCCATATATCATTTTGAAGTGGGTCATGTGATCTTTTCATTTCATGGTCACGTGATCGCTTCATATAAGAGGTGTAATTATTATTTTAATTTTTATTTTAAAAACTACTGAATATATTTCGCTGAATTTTTTTATATATTTTGTGGAACAATTTGAATATTACCTAAAATTTTCGAAGTAATTTGTGAATTTTAAATCCACTTAAAAATGTTTGAAAAATTAGGTCCCATAGGGATCAATGTATTTCATTTTTTCAACCCGGGTTCAATCCAAAACTAATTGGGTAATATTATTCATTTTTATTCCCATAGGTCCTACAGACCGTCTGAACAATACACTAAAATTTCATTTTGATTAAGTCATTTTTACGGCAGTTATCGTGCTAACGGACAGACAGACAGACAGACAGACAGACGGACAGACAGACAAACAGACAGACAGAATGAACAAAGTCATAAACACTTTTCAACTTTGTTGTAAAGTGTTAAAAAGCATTATGTAAGTTTTAACTATCAATAAAGTTGGATGTAAAATTGAAATAAAATTAAAATAAACAATAATTCAACTGTTTTAAATTCAAAAGCAATAACAAATTATGAAATTATATTATATATCATTGTTATATTTAGAATAACTTCAGATATTTAATTAACATAGAGAAAATTTAATCACGATCGTTCGTGTTCAGACAATGCAAGATTCAATAAAAAGTATGTTGATGGAATTTTTTTACAAATTTATATCTTTTACATTTTTGTTTGTAAGCACATCTACATAATTCTACATTAGCAGATCTACATAATTTGTATCTACATAATTCAAAATCTTTTTGATTAAAAATAAAAGAAAAAGACCTTGCTATCCTGAAACGAAATTTTAAAATTTAATTAGAAGTTCATGTTTTTATATATTTTTATTCAAATCTTCTTTCCAATCATCACGAAAGGGGACAAATAAATATCGCTTTCCTAAGCATTTAAATTACTTTGCATATAATTAAATAACACCGGGGAAAAAGTTCAATGGTTTATGACTAAGATGGCAAACATGAAAAAATAAAACTCATTATTTCAGCCACCAGAAATTTTATTTTTTAAAACTTCTAACATAAAATTAATTACGAGTCTTAAACTGAAGACAGAGACATGAAATAATGATAAAAACAATTGATAAAAAAATAAATTATTCTTCATATTTAAAAGTAATAAAATATTTCAGCTTTCAAAAAATCTTATCTATAAATTGAAAAAATGCGGCTACGCTAAGTTCTGTACCATAGTCGTAAGTGTCGAAAACCCAGACCGACCGACTCGTCCGGGGACATGAGTAGCGATGAGGACGGCCGGATAATCGTAAGTGTGAAAAGCCTAGACCACACGACTTACCCGAAGGCTTACAGTAGCTATTGTAATAATTCAGTTTGCCAGAGAAAAGGTCTTTTTGGCCGGAGAAGGTCGAATAAAACTTTAGAAGAGGCAAGTTTTCTAATTGCCTCTATATAAATATATCTAAATGCTGTCATAAATAGGAACCAAGTTAATATAAAATGTCCCCGGGGGGAGGGGGGCGAACAATCGTATACCTGAAAGAACCGCTAGTACACGAGACTTGTGGTACGTTGATAATTTGTGTAATATCAAATATAAAAATTTTACAATCCAAAAGTAGTCTTTAATTCCAATAATATATATTTCAATGTTAGTATGCGCGGTTGTCCCAACTCTGAACAGTAAAGGAACGAACTATAAAAGAACCAATTTATTTTAAACAAACACAATTTTAGATATTTAGAGCATATTCTGGTGTTTTCAAAATCTCACCAAAAAGTCGCCAACTTGACGATAATTCGCCAAATATGGAAACCCTGTACCAAAAAGTTAAATATGGCAACCGTACTTTCACGCAATATTTAAAAAGCTCGAGTAATGGCTTAAAAAGCCGTTAAAGCATTTTACATATTTAACAATATCCATAAATTCGATATATTGTTATAAGAATTTAATTTTGATCGTTGTTTATACAATTCGTTATATTGCATAAACAATTTGGTTAATCGTATTGTTAATCATTAAGCACATTGTTTGTTAATCATATTGTTAGTCAATAACAATATTGTTTGTTAATCGTATTTCCTAGTATTTATTTTTGTTCAATGTTTCTTATTAGGTATTAAATAAAAATATGTGACAGCAACTTATTTATAGTCTTGATATCCTATTTTCATACAAGACATATTGTTATTGTTTGGTGGTGCGTATTTATGAAAATGTTGAAAACCCCTGCGTTAGACTATTATACATTGTGGTTGCTTGCAACAGCAAACAGTCAAATTTGTGGAAAATTAACTCAATTGATATCATGAATGGATTCCGTGGTAAAATTTCGTACATGTTAACATTTTCTACAGCTTTAATCTTTTTTATCCTCTGGCAACGTGGAATCGTATCCTCTGGAATCGTAGATGTACTATCAGGATACAAGAATGAGTCCTAATTTCTGGATAAATAACACGTTTATTCATAAGCACTAGCAAGCGTAGACAGGAATAATATACAGCGAATAGCTCAATAACTATCCTACAAGAACTGCCAGAACTAAACAACTGCAAGACACAATAAAACAACAATTAAATGTTCAGATAATTCAAAAAATAGCACGTAATATTATCAAAGCACTGACATATCTCACAATTCAATATAACTCGTATCACGTACTCTCCGTAGAAATTTCTAGAAAGGGCTCGTATCTCCACGCATATTTTAGAGAAAGTTCTAGTATATTCAAAATCTCGCTAAAAAGTTACCAACTTGACGATAATTCGTCAAATATGGCAACCTGTACGAAAAAGTCAAAATATGGTAACCCTACTTTCACGTAATAGCCAGAAGGCTAACGTAATAACTCAAAATCACTTTACACGTTTGTAACAATATCCATAAATTCTTTATATATTGTTATACGTAATTTTAGGCATAGACTAGTTAATACGAGGAAAGTGAAATAAAGTATAATTTAAATGTTAAATATATTAATTTTATTAATTATTTTATGAATTTTCTGTATATCAAAAATAACTTGTTTTTATTTTAAATTAAAAGATGTTTATTGTC
The DNA here is from genome assembly GCA_951213105.1 of Amaurobius ferox. Taxonomy (NCBI): domain Eukaryota; kingdom Metazoa; phylum Arthropoda; class Arachnida; order Araneae; family Amaurobiidae; genus Amaurobius; species Amaurobius ferox. The sequence continues at coordinate 72,756,994 of OX578147.1, forward strand.
CATTTTCTCCATATTCCGATAGGCCGTTTTCTGGCAAAGTAGTCACACACTTTAAATATTCATAAAATAGCACAATTTTGTTACCAAAAATACTTATTCGCTATATATTTTAAATATAAATTAAATATGTAAAATACCAAGGAAGAATATTTTGATATAAATTTCTAAACATTCAATAAACACCCCGACCCGATAGTGAAGTGGCATTAGAAGAGCAATTATCCTTAATTCTATCCTCAAACTATGCCAATAGGGAGAAGAAAATTCCTCTCTTTTGAGATATCAATATGAAACAAAATGGCGGGAGATGCGTTGGTACTGCAGAACCACTTCTATGTTTACATTTATTATTCCACTATTGCCTAGATTTATTCCAACAAGCTGCACTTTAACTGACCAAGGATTGAACTGCAATTTAGTTCAGAGTAAATATGTTATTGAATCGAGAGGATTTTTATAGCTTACGAAAATGTTATTCTCGAAATATTTCAATTTACATCTGTTATCTGAAACAAAATTCTTTGTTCTCTTCTACGATTCTAGTTTAAAAACAAAAACAAAGGTCCATTGTTGAAATTTCTTTTATTTTTTTATTATATCTCTCTGTCTGAGTGCACATTCTAAAATACAAGAGCATATGCTTCAAAATTATTTTACGTTAATGCTTCAACAATACGCAAGCTGAATACTGACCAGTTAAAATGATACTTTCACTTTCTGAATTCAAGCACAAAAAAATATGATGTCGGCAGCACATGACTGTCCCTACAGCATCAAATTCAATTATATATATATATATATATATATATATATATATATATATATATATATATATATATATATAATAATAGTTTGAAAGTTCAATGAACGAAAAGTAAGAAGCTGCAACACGATAAACCTAACTTTCTAAAACACCCACAAAATAAAATTAAAACAGCAAATCATCAATCAAATGAAAAAAAATACAAAACACTAGTAATCCAGTTATAGAAAATCAACAAAATTCAATGATATGGAGACGAATAAAGAAAATCTTAAAAATTCAAGCTAAATCGCTATACACGTGGAAAAGGGCTAAGCCTAAAATACGGAAATGTTCACTTCGCAAAATTCGTTCTCAAGTCCAAGCATTTTGACGAAGCAAACACAAAAAATGTATGTTTCTAAAGAAATAACTAGATTATTTCTATAAACTGTTTCTACTTGGACGACATACATAAAGAAGGAATAAAAAAGAAAACATGAATACCTGGAAAATACACAGTATATGTCCAAACGAGTCAAAACCGGGAACTCTGAATGAAGAGACCAGTGTTGCCATTCGCAAAGAAGAAATAAAAAAAAATGATCTACTGTTGCCATTCGTAAGAATTGAAAAACAGTAAAGGGAAAAGGAAAGAAAAAGCAATAATATACAAAAAGAGCTACTAAAAGATGAGGCTAATAATAGTAAGGCTGACGTTGATGACAATGTAAAAATAAAAGTAATAATAATAATAATACAAGAGAATGGAGATGTCTGGTTAATATAAGATACAGTGAATTGAATTATAAAATACTATGAAAATAATTATGAAAATCCATCTATTCTAAATTTTTTAACAATTCTATTTACTAAATAAGAGGGATATTTATATAAATCGCTGGTAATTTTGAGATTATTTATATGCATAGCATGAAATTTTTTATCAGATAATCTATAAATTCTAAAAAGCTGATTAAGTATAATATTTCTAAACTATTGAATCGAGTTACAGGAATTAAATGGTAAGATTTTATTAATATTAAAATTATAATAGTCTTTTTTATCATATAAATTTGTAACAATTCTATTAGAAGGATCAATAAAAAGATTTAAATCCAAAAAATTAATGCTATTACTAATACTAGCTTCATTAGGAATTAATTCCAAATTGTCTGGATAGAAATCTATATCTATGAGATAATTTTCAGTATGTACTAAGCAAATCAGATCATCAACATATCTGTAAAAAGTATAATCTATTGAAGTAAAAGACTTTTCATAATGATAAAGGTATAAATTAGCTAACATACTGCTACTGCAGCCACCCTGTGGAACTCCTGAGACTTGTAAGTATAATTTATTTCCTTGAAAAATATAATTATTAAAAATAACAAAGTGAAGAAGCTTAGGAAAATTTATAAAATTAATTTGAGTTGATAGATTAGTAATATAATCATTATAAAGAGCTAAAATTACATCATATAGATCAGAGATTTTAATATTATTCAAAAGATCTTTAAAATCAGAAGTTTGAAATCCTATTATTTTTCTAAGAGATGTTAATTTATTCTTTAATTCTTTACTATTATTTAGAATAAGATAATTATTGCTAGTCTGGCATAAACAATTATTTATTAGATTTAAAGAATTTAGTAATAATTTACTCGCAGTAGTAGAGTATATATTATGGCCACTAGTTACTGTTCTAAATTTAATAAGATTTTTATGAAATGTTGGAATAAGCACTATATAAGGAAATTTAAGGTATTTATATTTAATATTTAAATCACTATACAAATTGATAATTTTCAATTTAATACTATTAATGGAATGTAAATCAAGTTTAAAAAGACTATTATTTTTTAAATAATCTAACAGAAATTGAATATAAAATTTTTTACAGATAATAGCATAATTATTAGAGGCTTTATCAATATAGATGATAACAAAAGATCTTTGTACATCATTAATTGAATGTTTAATATTATCAGAATTATATACAGATCTAGACAATTTAATATCTCTAATAGCATTTTTAATAGATTCTAATAAAGTAAATTTCCACATATTAAATGCCTCTAATGGCAGAGCGTATTTACAAGCTAATTTATATATATATATATATATCAAGATCAAGATCAATTGATTTTAAAACTTTAAAAGAATTATTACAAGAAGGTATCCTAAATTTAGTGCCAAATGACATAACTGTTCTTAACATATTGTCACTAATAATGTCTATATCTCCTGTAACTATATGCCCTAAGTCTGGATTTAGAAATTTAGCAAATTTATTTAGTTTACAAATACATTCACTATCTACATTTGACTGAGGACCATGTTCAAAAGAGAGAGATTGTGAAACTTCACTATAATTAAATATTGATCTACCAATAGGCTTGTTGTATTTAAAAGTCTTTGAAACACACAAATCTCCAATAGGCAATAAATGTTTGAACTTGTTAAACAGATGACCAAAATTTAGAGAATTATAAATAGGATGTTTGAAAGAGATTACACAATAAGAATTAGTAGTTGTATTATTATTATGAAATTTAGTTTTAAATTTAAATACTGTGATCTTGTAATAAGCAAATCATAGAAAATATGATTAAAATGTTCATTAGCAAGATTTAATTTTAAAAAATGGCATAAACTTTATTTAAATGTTTTTTCTTAACCGCAAAAACCCAGGATTTTACGAACTTCCATTGAAAAGTGCTATTAAATTGATTATGTAGACTTATAATCTCATATTTATGATCATTTTGTAAGGAATGTCCCTTTCCACGTTTAAATCTTTTGAATTTAACAGATTCACTATCATTTAAAAGGGGTTTAAAAAAAAGATGATTAAAAATAGAATATTTATTATCACACAAAATTGTTTTTTACAACATTACGATTTAGATACATTTGATTTAATACATATGGAAAAAGAGGAGACACTTTGATTTAATATAGTAGTTTTCAAAATAAATCCTATCTGCTGATTTTGTTTTTATATCTAAAATATGTATAGTAATATTTTCAAAACCGTGTTTAACAAAGTGTTTATATTCAATTTTATTGGTAGTAGGAAGAAAATTATTATTGAGAATATATTTTTTGACGTGATCTCTGTGTACATTCATACGTAGATGAATGGGATTACTGGTTTGTCCTATATATGATAGATTGCAAATGTTGCAAGATAAACAGTAGATGCAATTGAAAATTTTACAGAAAGGCAGAAGACTATCTTGGCTCGTAATTTGAGTATTAGAATATATATATATATATATATAAACATAAATTATTAAATCCAAAGTTAGAATGTACGTAGTAACTCATAATACACTATTCCAAAATTTTCTACAAATACAAAGAAATAAAAGAAATTAAGACAAAAAGAGGAAGTAATAAAGCATAATGCAAGTCATAAGGACAAAGACAATCAACAAATTTCAAAAATGAGGAATGCAAATAAGAAAACAAAAAAATCAAGCAAAAAAGCTTGCACATGGAGGAGATTTAGGCTTACGAGATTAGGCTTACGAAAAGTTCATTTCGAAAAAATTCTCGTCGGGTCCATATATCCTTTCGAAATGAACACAAAAATGCTTGTTTCTGAAACACAAGATAGATTTTATCTATAAACTTGTGTTATATGGACAATATATATATATATATATATATATATATATATATATATATATATATATATATATATATATATATATATATATATATATATATATATATACGAGGGTCACACTGAAATTTTTGAGATACGGCTAAGTCGTACAAGATAAACTTAACAACTTTTAGGGGTGTTCAAAGTACTCCCCTCCAACATCAATGCACTTTTGTAGGCGAATTTTCCAAAGATTAAATGTTCCAAACCATCCATTTCTTGGAATCGATGAAAAATATGCTTTTATAGCCTCATCAATCTCATCTTCGGAATGAAAACGACGCCCACATATTTTTTTTAGATTAAAAAATAGCCAAAAGTCACACATAGCAAGATACCGGCCATCCAAACGGTTGCTCTAAGTCCTTGGACGAGCCGGATGGTCTGGGCTTTCGACACATAGCAAGATCAAGAGAATAGGGTGGATATTCTATCACTTTGATGTTTTTTTTTTTGTTCAAGAAATTCGACTGTCATTCTTGCTGAATGAGAAGATGCATTGTCATGGTGAAGCGTGAGTTTCCTAACATTCACTTCCTGAAAACTTTTCGGAAGACACTTAGTGGTGTACCAGTTACTTCTAACTATCGTCTGTTCCTCTAGCTTTATGGCTTTGACCAGACCTGTACTGCTGAAGAACACGGCATACATTACTCTTTCATTGCTCGTTGTCCTTTCACCATTGTTGGTTTGGGGTCATCTTGAAAGGCCCATACTTTACTTTCTTGACGTGTTGGAGCGCCAAAAAAAGGTATGTACGTTTCATCACCAGTTATTATTTTAGAAATAATGCGGTGTCCACCATCATTAAGTAATTTTAGGATTTCTTTACTAATTCTGACAAGCTCCGCATTTTGGTGTTTTGTTAAATTATGGGAGACCCAACGACAAACTAATTTTTTGATATGCAGTTCTTCATGAATAATTTTATGTATTGCTGCGGATCTAATGGTAAGTCCCTTCTGTATCGTTTGGTAGGTGCAGCGACTATCATCGATAAACATTTTCCGAATGACCTACACATTTTCTGGGCCTACAGTTGGCTCAGACACGTTGGTCTCTATGCCAGACGACCAGCAGTTTGCATCCCTCTGACGTCTGCATATGTAGAAAAGCGCGCGTTTACAGTGGAGTTTGGAATATCGGAAGTGGAGTGGACAACAGTGGGGCAATGTCATGATCAGTGACGAGTCCAGGTTTAGCCTGCAAACTGATTCTCATCGAGCCACGATCTGAAGAGAACGTGAAACGCGTTTTCACCCGGGAAACATCACGGAAAGACATCGTTTTCCGTTTGGGAGAGTCATGGCCTTCACAGGCATCATGATGGACGGCCGCACAGACCTCCACATCTTTGTCACGGGGTCGGTTACCGGTACAGAGACCGGTTAAGATACAGATACGAAGTCCTTGAGCCTACCGTTCTATTGCTTCGAGGTGCTGTTGGTCCTGGTTTCATATTCTTGGATCATAACGCGCCTCCTGACCGTGCGGCCTTGGTCGACGACTTCCTTCAAACTGACGATATCCAGCACATGCAGTAGCTTGCCAACTCTCCTGACCTGAATCCAATAGAGCATGTGTGGGATATGCTCGGGAGACATCTTGCAGGCCTCTGCTACCCACCAAGCGCTGTTCCGGATTGAAAACTGCTCTCCGTGAGAAGCTCTGTTCCGGGATTGAAAACTGCTCTCCGTGGGTCTTGGAACTCTTTGAGCACACAACTCATCCAAACCCTCATCGAAAGTATGGGAAATCGTTGTGCAGCATGCGTGGCTACCCGAGGTTTCTACACACCGTATTAAACTGAGGGCCAACGGCCGTACCGTGCTGAAAACACCGGTTCTCGTTAGATCACCGAAGTCAAGCAGCATCGGGCGCGGTTAGTACTTGGTGGGTGACCACCTCGGAACACCGCGTGCTGTTGGCCATCTCGGGTGCGGTATCCCCGTGGTTTGCGCGCTAGATTTGCACGCTACCACAAATGCCGCCGTGTTCATGCGGAGTACGATCACGTTAAACATGTGGGTCCGTAAGTCCTTCCGAGAGGTTGGTGGTAGGGGAAGGAGGGTACGGTCCCTGTGGATGCCTCCCCCACTGGGTTCCGGTCTAAATTGGGTGGCACTTCCCGGCCGTCCATACAGTTACCTTACACCTTTCTGGTAGGTCGGACGGTCTGGGTCTCAACAACAACAACACCGTATTAAACTGCAGCGTCACATTGTTTTAATCATTCTGTTTCACTGAGGTTGACACTCGTAGTGTGATCCTTTTTCTTTCAACCCTTTTCTAAGTCGTTGTTATCCTTGTTTGTATTGTTTTCTTCTTCTATAACCCTATTACACCCGCATACCGCGTTTCCTTCCATTCCGATGTAGATATTCTGAAATTTTCACATAAACAGCAACTATGTTTAACTTTTATAAATAAATATATATATATATATATATATATATATATATATATATATATATATATATATATATATATATATATATATATATATATATATATAATATATATATATATATATATATATTAATATATATATATATATATATATATATATATATATATATATATATTAATATATATATATATATATATATATATATATATATATATATATATATATATATATATATATTATACGTTAATGCAGCGAACGCGGGGTTTATTATCTGTATTACATTTGATATTTTAAAAAAAATTAATTTCATTATTGGGTGTAGTTGCAGGCTTAAATTATAACAAGGCTTTCTCTACATGATGTACAGATTTCAAACGCTTACCTTATATATGGAACAGGGAACGAAGGGTATTTAATAGCCATTTAGTACCTGTTTTATTTAAAAAGGATTTATTCTCAAGCCAAACATTCGGTATATTACTTTCCTTATATACATAATGTATAAGGAAAGTATTGTGACGGGGTCGAAAATTCGAATTCGAGTTTTCGACGGGAGAGCACGTTACAAGCATCCCTGATCACGAATCGAACATTTTTGAAGTGATGTCTGTGTGTGTGTATGTGTGTGTGTGTGTGTGTGTGTGTGTGTGTGTGTGTGTGTGTGTGTGTGTGTGTGAGTGGGTCTGTGGAGACGATAACTGACGAACGAATGGACCGATTTGAACCAAATTTGGTACAAAAATCACAATCCGTAAACACTGGAAGCCTATTGTTTTTATACGCAATCGAATGTTCAGAACCCCCCTAAATTTTCGAATGAAAATTTGAAAAAATCGTCAAAAAATCAAAACCACTAATAAAGTTACGCAAATAGACATTTCTTATGTAATTTTTCATTAGAAAACGATTGACATAAATTTCAGAACGCTAACACAAGCCGTTTTTGAGATATTGCACATTTTTTTAAAAAAATATCAAAAAGTAATATAAAATAAAAAAAAATCCTATTGATAAACATGTTCACTTTTCCTACCCCTTACCGCCTTTGTGTAAGCACTTTACGTTACCTTCCTTCTTCTTTTATATTTCTATATATATTTTTGGTGTTTTATGCTGCTGTGCGCAAGTACACTAAAAACTTATTTCAATAATTTTCTTTAGAAATCTTTATATTTTTACATATTTATGAATATTACGATCCGGCTGCTGTGCGCCTATTTTGATATTCAAATACTTTAAAATATCTTACATATCTTTACCTTTCTCCTTTTGGAATCAATATGTTTGTTTTTGTGTCAGCGGGGTGCATCACGGGCTGCTGGTGTGTTTGGAGTTGTCCTTCCGTATGTTGATAATCACTGTGTTTGAGGGGGCTGAGTTGGATTTCTTATGTATATCTTTATTATATATGTATTATTCATGTAGTTGTGCTGTGTTAATGTTGTACCTTAGAAATACATAAAATCATAAAAAATTATAAAATTAAAAACTTACCAATATAAAAGTATAAGATATTGTAAAAAATGTACACTACGACTGACAGAGTTGGATTAATTCTATGATGATATTTGAAATGCGTAATTGGGATTGTCATGATAAAGTGAGTTGCCTTGCCTGATAGGTGTTTTGATGGAATTATATAACGTGCCTTTTTGCACCACTCTTTATAAGAGTATAAACTATAAAAAAATTTATGATGAATACAAAATATATATTATAGCGCCTGGCAAATATTTGCGATCAAATTTTAATTTACGCAAATTGCCCGGTAATACGAATATAGGGAATTCGTAGGACCGTCACCATGCAACCTGACCACATTTCTATCAAGAGATATTTTAAACCACTGATCAGAAGTAGTGAACAAGGAAAACCGTCTTAAATATTGATGCTACAGCTCAGCCTTCCGATCACTTGACGACGAAGTATAATAGAGATCCTGTATACAGACATCATTTCAGTTACATGCCTTTCTTCAAATTCAAAAAATGCAACTCAAAAAGATGCATGCTTTGCCCTTGTGCCGATCCTAAGATTATAGGAAATTCATGTAAGTTCAATCTATTTTGTAAAGCATACCAATGTATATATATGATAAAATGTAAAACTTGTGAATTGACTTATGTAGGTCAAACAAAAAATCCTCTTAATTTAAGAATTAATCTTCACCGTAGCCAGATTAAGAAAAATTCTGCTGTTAATCAGGAATACCATCTTCTATACTCTCACTTTCAATCTCATCCTTTTAATAATATATCCATTACAATCTTAGACTTTGCAGTAACATTGGAAGAACGCATCTGGTGGGAAAATATGCACATACTACAAAGTAATTCAATTTATCCATATGGATTAAATTCCATGATGTTTAACAGATTATACAATAACGATTTTTACTATAGTACTTCTAATACCGCTATAGTGGAAATAAGCAATAAGAATACATGTAGAAGATGGTTCAGAAGTAAAAAAAGAAGAAAAAAACAGAATTATAACGATCGCAAAGAATCATTTGTCAATTTTATGCAACAGGTATATCAATTTGAAGAACATAGCATTAAAGTTATTAAATTATATGTTTTGAGCATAAGAAAACAATATTTACAACAGATATGGCATATCTGGTCTCAACAAGTTAAAATATGGTCTCCAAACGAACTTAACTCTTACCAAAAACTTAACTTGGCTACTATGTGTGATTGGATCAAAAAACGTTCAACCTTTTTAAATTTGAAATTGAAGGACGCACAGATCGAAGAAAAATGCGATGTGGTATATCTATCGATCTTATTTCAAAATAAAACTTTCAATTCTATCCCTTTTGGCAAGATATTGAAAACAAATCATAAGCATCTTCCTATAACAGATCTGAATATTAGAACGTCTTACAGTTACGAAATTCCTTTGGGAAGAAAAATTTACAATTATAACCTTTTAAGTAAAAATCTTTCAATTGGAAATAATGTAACATGTAATTGTAACACCAATCCATATAAAGATCCTGTTATAGGTCATATAATTACAAGTAATCTGGAAGTAATCAATAATAATGCCTTAATAAGAGCTTTCAAATTGGGCACCAAATACCGTAATCCACACCAAGGAAATCCACTGGATTCATTTACAAAGAATCTAGATGCATTTATTTATAGGATGTCTATAAAATTCAGCATCCCGGATTTTACATTCAGCAAATGGAGATCAAATGTTTTGAATGATTTCGGGTATTATTACAGAATGTATTTTGCTCGTCAAGAGAGTTGTAAACTGGATATAAAGAATCTTAAGTTATTACAGGAACAATATATAATAACATACACCGATAAAGTTCCGGGTAATTATGCATTTACTTGCAAATACCTTTACATAAAAACCCTTATGGCAAATTACGAAAATCAAGCCTTATACAGCAGAATAACTTTAACAAACCAGGTGATTAATAACAGAATCAAGGCCTTATATCTTAAGGCAGGTATTAAGTATACAGAAAGAATAAAATATCCATATTTAATAAATATACCCAAGCTTCATAAAACTCCAAAAAGCTTTAGACCCGTAACAGTTGGATACAAAACTTACCTCACTAAAGCTAACAAAATGCTTCTCGCGATATTGAAACCTATCTTAAAGAAAATTAAAGATCGGGGATCTTATATTGTCGGAAATAGCTACGAAGTTATAAAGATCTTAAAGCCTAATCAAGCAAAATTATTTTTCAGAACTTATGATTTTAAAGAACTTTTTAACACTATTGAACTCAAAGTATTATACCGAATACTTAACTCGTTGTACGGGGAATTTGAGATGCAGAAATATGTGGAAATCGAACGTTATAGATCTCTGATAAAGATTGTTGTAGAGGAAAACTACCTATATAACGGGCTGAATTTCTATAAGCAAATCAAAGGCATCCCCATGGGCGGGGGATGTTCGTCAATTTTGGCGGACATCTATCTTGATCATTTTGAAAAAATGTCCCATATTAACAATGAATTGATTTACATACGTTACGTCGATGATTTGTTAATAGCTTATGAAAACGAAAATTTTCAAATGAATTTTGAATTTTATCACTCAGATTTAATATTGGAAGAAAATCCACCAACCCAGAATAATGTAATAAATTTTCTGGATCTCAGTATTGATTTCAACCATAATATACTTTCATTCTATATATATGATAAAAGAATAACTTATAATATTGCTACAGCAGGTATCATACATTGGACTTCTAATTTACACTTAAATATATTTAGAAATGTATTCATTGGTGGTCTAGCAAGAACAAAAAGAATAGTAAGCAGTGACGTCACCAGACTGGAAAGTGACAAAAAATTCTTACTACAGGCATTCATGCAAAAATATCCAAAACGATTTATGATACATTACATCAATAATTACTACAGAAAAAACGAAGTATATGGGTTGAAGTTGTGTAGATATTTGAAGACTTTGTGAATTGGATCGAACATCTTTATGCTTGTGACATCACAGACATCAAAACTCCTGAATTGAATATTTTGATGTTATAAATATATAGCATGTGCAGGAACTTGGCTGTCTCTATAACTTGGTCCTTACTTTTTCATATCCAATTCCTTTATCATGGATCTTGTGATGATTTTGATTATCACTCCGGAGGTTGGCTAATGTCAATGCTGGCGTCCAGGAGTGCATGCCGCGGCATTAGAGACATGCATGTTGTTAACTGGGGAGTAAGGTCACTACCCCTTACCGCCTTTGTGTAAGCACTTTACGTTACCTTCCTTCTTCTTTTATATTTCTATATATATATTAATATATATATATATATATATATATATTAATATATATATATATATATATATATATATATATATATATATATATACGTATAATATATATATATATATATATATATATTATACGTTAATGCAGCGAACGCGGGGTTTATTATCTGTATTACATTTGATATTTTAAAAAAAATTAATTTCATTATTGGGTGTAGTTGCAGGCTTAAATTATAACAAGGCTTTCTCTACATGATGTACAGATTTCAAACGCTTACCTTATATATGGAACAGGGAACGAAGGGTATTTAATCGCCATTTAGTACCTGTTTTATTTAAAAAGGATTTATTCTCAAGCCAAACATTCGGTATATTACTTTCCTTATATACATAATGTATAAGGAAAGTATTGTGACGGGGTCGAAAATTCGAATTCGAGTTTTCGACGGGAGAGCACGTTACAAGCATCCCTGATCACGAATCGAACATTTTTGAAGTGATGTCTGTGTGTGTGTGTGTGTGTGTGTGAGTGAGTGGGTCTGTGGAGACGATAACTGACGAACGAATGGACCGATTTGAACCAAATTTGGTACAAAAATCACAATCCGTAAACACTGGAAGCCTATTGTTTTTATACGCAATCGAATGTTCAGAACCCCCCTAAATTTTCGAATGAAAATTTGAAAAAATCGTCAAAAAATCAAAACCACTAATAAAGTTACGCAAATAGACATTTCTTATGTAATTTTTCATTAGAAAACGATTGACATAAATTTCAGAACGCTAACACAAGCCGTTTTTGAGATATTGCACATTTTTTTTAAAAAATATCAAAAAGTAATATAAAATAAAAAAAAATCCTATTGATAAACATGTTCACTTTTCGTATGTAATACCATGCGATAAATTGGGTGACATTATTCTCGTGGATCTAGCTCGTTCCATTCATGAAAAAAGATACTCTGAGTAACACTTTTGTATTTGGACGCCAATAGTCATTTATCGGCTGTAGGAATAACTTTTTTTTAGTGCATAACGCTTGGCGAGATGTTGGCGCAATATCGCCAACTTGGCGACTTTTTGAAATGTTGCCAAATTAACGAAAATCTCGCCAAATGGATAAAAATGACGCTAAAGCAATGAAAATGACGACTAATTGTCGAAAATTCAATGTCTTGGAAAGAATATTCGTATCTACTGTAAGAAAAGCCTATTTTTTTACTGTAAAAGTAGTAAATTCATTACATTATATAAGGAAAGTCATGTGTTGCCCACATCAGATTTTTTTATTTTATTTTTATTTTTATCTTTACATGTGCTCTTCATATAACTTTCAATAGGATAAATCATGGGTAATTAAAATATACAAGTAATTAAATTTCTTACCATATATATATATATATATATATATATATATATAAATTAAAATAATAAAAAAGAAAAGTGCAAATCACTAAACACAGCATCAAACCGCGGGCAATATAATAACGTGTATTTAATGCACGTCTAGTTAGCTATGTATATGTATATATGACAGAGAGAGAGAACAAAACTGCATATTTGACCCATTTTCAACTTTCTTACAACAATGGTATTATATATTTCTACAGAAACGGAGGTAGATTTTTCGCAGGTCATTTCGCGAAAAAATGCCTTTTCTATTTTTCCAGAGTCGGCCAAATTTTAATTATTTAAAACGTGCTACTTGACTAAGCTGTGTATTAAATTCATATCTTTAGGACGTAGGGAAGTATGTTAAAAATGCCATCAAAGAATTTGAAACAGACAGAGAGACAGACATAACCGTCGGTCATAACGAATCCAATGAAAGATTTAAAAAAGACCACTAAAATGGTATATATTGACGCAAATCAAGTGAATGAATTCAGTGCACTGTCTTGACTGACTTATTGGCGACTTTTTTTTAATCTTTAAAGAATATAGAAAAACTGTGAGAACATCTTACAAACAAAATTATAAAAATTACATTTATACGAGAACGTTTTTAATGAACACTAGAACTCAAGACTTTCCAGCTGACTTATATTCCAAAAACCAAATTATGGATTGCCGAAAGATACAAAAATAAAGTTGTTTTTGAAACTTCTGCGATTTGGGGTATCACGACCAGCTGTTATGGCTTCACGATTATTTTTATGACCTTTCAAGAAAAGATATTGGCAGGATTTAAGAGGGAAAGCGGTTATAAACACTAAGAAGCTTTTCAGAGCTGTCTTCATGTGATGTACAGGCGTTTTAAAAGTATGAAAGGAAATCCATTGATGAGACATAAAAGATATATTCCACTGATGATCGATTATTATATTATAAACATGAAAAAATATTACTGTCTGTTTGTCATGCTAAGCGACAATTTAGCAAACTTGGCCCTCTCACTTGCGACATTATTGTAAACCTGGAGAGTTTTGGGAGACATCAATTTTTAATATCTCTGAAGATTAAATTTAATTTTATTTGATAACGCTAATGTCTTGTAGAAATTATGAATTTAACATTCTTCATTCAAAATATAGCGCAGTTTGTAGGACAACCACGTTTTGCTAAAGTGGACAATACACGTACAGTTTGGACTTCCAATCAACCTGGACAGTTCCAGATTGAAAAGCCGAACTTTTGTGTGAAGGGTGGTTTGCCATAAAATAGTTTGGACTGGTGGATAGTAGGAATTCCTGCAATTCTGACGGCCGGCAGTGGTAGCGCTACGGTCAAAGTGATGTGTTTGGTGTGGGCCTTCCGACCGGGTCTTCAATATACAGGTTTGCATGCATTGCTCAACAGCATCTGCGTTTCTTTCATTTTCGTTTAAAGACAGGCTGAAGATGATGGCCGTCATAGTCCAGTTGTTAAAGCACGGCGATTACACTCGGATAATCCTAGTTTGATTCCCGGCTCTGCTCAAACTATCCTCGTGTGTGAGCTGGGTACGCGCATGTTAAATCTGTGAGTCCAAGAGGTCGGTGGCGGAGGAAGGAAAGCACGATCCCTGCGGTTATAACTCCCCACTGTGTTCCGGCCTAAATTGGGTTGTCCGGTCGTCCCAAAAATACCTAACACCTTCGTGTAGACCGGACGATCTGGGTCGAAAGAAAGAAAGACTGAAGAAAATAAACCATTGATTCGATCCGTGAGTATATGAGGCGCGGGACAAACAGGCATAACTGACACTTTGACCAAACTGTACATGCATGACGAGCTTAAAAAATCTAGAAGCTTTAAATGAATTGAGTATTGTTTTGATAATATAGAACTTAATTTTGCTTGGGGAATCATATAATAATTAAAAATAATCTTGGGGAGAAACACGTTGTCTGCATTAGTCCGAGGATATTATGAGCGCTAGCGCTGAAAGCGAGGCGATGGAATGGAATCAGTTAGATAACATTATGCTATAGACACCTAACAATTCTACGATTAAGGTGAAATGGGATAGGTGGTTGTAAAGAACTTTTCTGTCTCAACCGGGAATCCAACCACGGATCTCCGTACTGACCAGCCGACTCACTGCCGTTGAACTACTAAGATGGAAATGAAAGACCTTGTTGAAATGATGACAAAAGTCAAATTTTACAGAAGCAAAAAACTGTTTTTAAACACTATCTTGCCGACTTATTACAACAAACGTAAACCACTGACTTTATATAATACAATATTGGTTTATAATTATTTTATATCCTTTATAATATATGCTATATTGCTTAGCGGATACTAACCATATTTATTATTGTCAAGTTAGATTTGCGCGAAAGAAAAAGTTAATTTGGCACTTTGAAATAGTACATGATACCAGCTAAAAAAGCGCCCAATGTTATTGTACGACATTGTTAGTGGATCTTGTACATTTTAACTGAGAAAGAAGCAGTCATAACATTATGTAGTGAAAGTCATGTGCTGCCCACATCGGAAATTTACTTTTCACTTTTCATATATACATAGTATAATGCATAGGGAAAGTAACATGACAAGTGTCGAAAATGCGAATTCGAGTTTTCAACGGGAGAGCACATTTCAAGCATCCCTAAACTCGAATCGAACGCATTTGAGGTGAAGCCTGTCTGTGAGAGTCTGTAGATGCTATATCTCACAAACGAACGGAGCGTTTTAAACGCAATTTGGTAAGATTGTTACGATCCGCGAATATTGGAACCATATTGATTTTAAAAAAAATCGAATGTTTAGAAGACCCCTCAAATTTTCGAATGAATTTTTAAGAAAAATCTTTAAAAAATCAGGCCATTCAATATTGTTAAATAAATAATCATTTTATACGTAATTTTTTTTATTCTAAAACGAATGACACAAACTGTAGAGCACTAACTTGAACCGGTCCCTGTGGATGCCTCCCCCACTGGGTTCCGGTCTAAATTGGGTGGCACTTCCCGGCCGTCTAAACGGTTACCTTACACCTTTCTGGTAGGTCGGACGGTCTGGGTCTCAACAAAAACTAACTTGAACCGATCTCAAGATATTGCACGTTTTTCACATAAATGTATTTTACAAATTACATAAAAATGAACATTTGCATGATCAAATTTGTAACAGTTAGTGATAAATTTTACGGGGCCTTGGTGACTCATTTGGTGAAAAGTCGCCAACTTGGCGACTTTTTTAAAGCGGCGTCAAACTGATGAAAATGTTGCCGAATTTGCGGAAATGACGCCAAATTGGTGAATTAATAATTAGCATATTTTATTATAATGGAGTCTATTGCTTAGCAGATTCTTTCAATTGTCAAGTTATACTTGCGCGAAATATAAGTCAATTTTGTACTTTAAAAAAAGTATGATACTTGCATTATGTAGGGAAAGTCATGTGCTGCCCACATCAGATTTTTTTTAATGGTGCTCAAATTTCTTCTCTGAGCGTGAAATTGGTTAATGGGTGCTGCTATCAACAATAGAAGCACCATTCAATACTAGAATTTTTTTAAACATACAACACATAATTTCGAAATTCTCTATACACTTTAATTCTATAATTTCTGTACTTGATTCAGAAGATTCAACTTTTCTGGCAACAAAGCCCACTCTCCTTTCAAATGCAAATAAAAGTAGGTTTTCCGTATTTATAATTAGATAGAGCAAGGAGAATTAGCATTTGTATGCGCGGTTCTTCGGAACTTTAGAATTCGAGCTGACAAGAGTTTTTCGAAATTCGCTGTGTTGTGTGTGTTGGCTGTAATATGAAGCAAGATTAAATTTTTTTAAATATAGTAAAATACAAATTTTATGAATTAGTATTTTAAATAGATACATGCAGCAATTTATTTTGTTTTCCTATTAAAAGGTTTTCCATTCATATTCAATGTTGAAGACCTAGGCCGTCCGACTCGTCCGAGGACTTGAGCAGCTATTTGGGCGGCCGGGTTCAATTCAATGTGTAAATTTTTTAGATTGCCATGGTAAAATTAACTGCATTGTCGCTCAACTCGACCTTCTCATATCAGAATCCATTTTAGTAGATCCTTCTTATTTGCTTTTGCTTTCAAATATTACACAAAAAAAACTAAACTACTAAATAAAACTAAAATATCTCGAGAACAGCTAGACCTAAAGTAAGGGGGGGTTGGTCTTATTCTTTCTATCGTTAAAAATTACGTATAGAACAAGCATTTAATTGATAAAAAGTATGCGAATCTTTTATTTTAGATTCTGATGATTTTTGCAGGCTATTTCGCAAAAAAAAAGATAGGTTCTTTATCCCCAAATCATAACAAAATCTAATTAGCACCAGGGTTACCCACACGTGACTTACCTATAAGATTTTGTGAAATTTGTTCAATTAATTTTTAAGTTAGCACAACAGAGTTAGCATAGACAATGACCAAACAGATACACATACGCAGACACACGTTACTCTAAAACACAGACGTTACGCTAAAAATAGTTTTTTCGAGTTCTAGAGTTACCAAAACGTGTAGATCCGTCAAAAACTCGAATTGAGGATCTTCTATACTATTCAAATACCTTCCCTATGCATTACCATGTATTGCTAGGAAAGTCAAATCTAATATTTGTCGTAAACAAATCGTTTTTAACACTTTACAACAAATTTGAAAAGTGTTTATGGCTTTGTTCATTCTGCCTGTCTGTCTGTCCGTTAGCACGATAACTGCCGTAAAAATGATTTTATCAAAATTAAATGTTAGTTTGTTGTTCAGATGATCTGTGAAACATATGGGAATATAAATAAATAATATCACCCAATTAATTTTGGATTGAACCCGGGTTGAAAAAATGAAATACATTAAACCCTATGGGACCTAATTTTTCAACATTTTTTAAGCGGATTTAAAATTCACAAATTGCTTCGAAAGTTTTAGGAAATATTCAAATTATTCCATAAAATATATAAAAAAAATTTCAACAAAATATATTCAGTAGTTTTTTAAATAAAAATTAAAGTAATAAATACACCCTTCATATGAAGCGATCACGTGACTATTATATGACGAAATCACGTGATCCACTTCAAAATAAAATATGGCATCCATCTTGTGTCAAAATCGTGATTTTTAAAATTCTTTTTAATTCATATTCAATGTTGTATCCGTCCTAAAACAGCTTTATTTTTGCTTATATTCTGCGCATCCACATACTGAAACAACGCAATTAAAATATATTTGAGTTTAAATGATCATCCAACTTTGATTATTTCTACAACGAAGCCTAATTTTCACTTATGGAGAATGCAATACCAAAAGATGTAGAATGAGTTGTATAAGAATTGCTGCATTTCTTGAACGCAGAATTATTTAGCTCATGGCGTCTGCAATATAGCTGACATGAATGAAACATTCATTGATTTTAAACAAAGAACCAGACGATGTTTTCTATGAAGTTTTAAGCATAGATAAATTACTTGTACCTCCATGGTTTTAAGTTTTTAAATAAAATAAATTATTATAGTATTGGGATGAATGAAAGGATTGGAAAAATGTTTATGAATGAAAAGTTCATTTTATATAGAGGCGATTTATATTTCGATTATGTCATTTGAATAAAGTTCATTTGTTTTCGTTGAAGTTTTCAAATATAATAAATTATTGTAGTATTATGATAATTTTAAAACTATTACCGAGGAATGTATCGCATTTTAGAGATGCTTGAACCAGGCAATTTATATTTCAATGCCGTCATTTGAATGAAGTTCATTTTTTTTCGATGAAATTTTAAGTTTTCAAATATAATAAATTAATGTAGTATTGTAATGATTTGTTAAATATTACCGAGGAATGTATCTCATTTTAGAGATGTTTAAGTAACAGTGCATTGAAGTTTGAAAGTGTTTCATAGTCAATGCTTTATGCATGATTGATCTATC
Organism: Amaurobius ferox; assembly: GCA_951213105.1. Classification (NCBI taxonomy): domain Eukaryota; kingdom Metazoa; phylum Arthropoda; class Arachnida; order Araneae; family Amaurobiidae; genus Amaurobius; species Amaurobius ferox. Next base: position 72,775,935 of record OX578147.1, read on the forward strand.
TTGTGGATATATTACACAGAATTTGCAAAAACCATATAAATATTTTGTAGGAAATTCCATTACAGTCTCTTCAGACAATTCGAGCTCCGTCTTTCAAACGATCTTCTAGAAATAGGAAGAAATCCGTCACGATAATAAATCGAAAAAAAATCTGATGTGGGCAACACATGACTTTCCTTATATAATGTAATGAATTTACTACTTTTACAGTAAATAAATAGGTTTTTCTTATAGTAGATACTAATATTCTTTCCAAGATATTGAATTTTCGACAATTAGTCGTCATTTTCATGGATTTAGCATCATTTTTATCCATTTGGCGAGATTTTCATTAATTTGGCAACATTTCAAAAAAGTCGCCTAGTTGGCGACATTCCGCCAAATTCGTCGCCAAAATCTCGCCAAGCGTTATGCACTAAGAAAAAAGTTATTCTTACAGCAGATAAATGACTATTGGCGTTCAAATACAAAAGTATTATTCAAAGTATATTTTTTCATGAATGGAACGAGCTAGATCCACGAGAATGATGTCACTCAATTTATCGCATGGTATTACATATGAAAAGTGGACATGTTTCTCAATAGGAATTTTTATTTTTTATGTGACTTTTTGATAATTTTTTGAAAAATGTACAATATCTCGAGAACAGTTCATGTTAGCGTTTTAAAATTTATGCCAATCGTTTTCTAATGAAAAATTACCTAAGAAATGTCTATTTGCGTAACTTTATTAGCGGTTTTGATTTTTTGACGATTTTTTCAAAATTTCATTCGAAAATTTATGGGGGTTCTGAACATTCGATTACGTATAAAAACAATAGGCTTCCAGTGTTTACGGATTGTGATTTTTGTACCAAATTTGGTTCGAATCGGTCCATTCGTTCGTCAGTTATCGTCTCCACAGACTCACTGACACACACACACACACACACACACACATACTTTCACACACACACACACACACACACACACATACACACACACAGACATCACTTCAAAAATGTTTGATTCGTGATCAGGGATGCTTGAAACGTGCTCTCCCGTCGAAAACTCGAATTCGAATTTTCGACCCCGTCACAATACTTTCCTTATACATTATGTATATAAGGAAAGTAATAAATAATATGGAACGGATATGCGTGATCTTTGCCCAGGTGTAGTAATGATTTTATCATGTGACACAAGGCAGTAATCTTTACCTTTCCCCGCATTTACATTCATACAATCTTTTTTTTTTTTTTAGATACTTTCTAATAAAGTCTTGAATTCTACTAATTAAAATCTTGAAATCACGCTCACAGTGCAGCAGCAATAATGAACCGTTTCGCTGTTAGTTCTCTTCAGCAACGAATAGCCGATAAATTGACTGACAGCACGAAAACTTACTAGGCGTAGGAATTGGGGAACCTTTACGGTGATCGAAGTTCGTCAAATCTACACTATCTAAATAAATAAGGAAGGCCGCACCTCTAATGTTGCTTAGGCGGATTCGACCACGATTAGAAAGTATATTCTGGAATTCTAAGCATAGAAGCTGCTATGTAAATGTGCTTGTTATATGCTAAGGCTTCACTAATATCCCATCCGATGATGGCTATTATTCTTCTCGTTCAATATTTCAAGTTGTATTACTAATTCTTAAATAAAATTTTTTGACTTCATAAGTGTAACAGATTATATTTTTTGAATACGTGAACTAATGTAATTGAAAGTGAATTTCTCTTTGCAATCCATAGAACTAAAAATAAAAGGATAATTTGTGAAGTGGATGTTTAATTGGAGAAAATCTAATTAATTGTATTTTAAGCAGATGTTTGTTTAATATTTTAGTCAGTAAATCCAGACGGGTTTTTAATTTTCTAAATTTATAATATTTTCTTTGCGTGTTTAAATTTTCCATAACTACTTATAACAGTAATATATATCAGGTCTTTTATTCAGAATTAATATTTTTCAAAATAATTTCTAGAATATTACTTTATAATGTGCGTCCAAATTCTTATTTGTTTTTTTTGTAGCCCATGTAATGAACATAGTAAGGCCATCAAAATGGCTTTAAGTGTATGGAATTTTGTTGTTTAAAATTTTTTTATCAATTATGTCAGTTATCGTCTCCACAGACTCACTGACACACACACACACACACACACACACACACACACACACATACTTTCAGACGCACACACACAGACATCACTTCAAAAATGTTTGATTCGTAATCAGGGATGCTTGAAACGTGCTCTCCCGTCGAAAACTCGATTTCGAATTTTCGACCCCGTCACAATACTTTCCTTATACATTATGTATATAAGGAAAGTAAAAATAGATTATTATTATAGTAGATATTTATATTCTTTCCAAGATATTGAATTTTCGTCAATGAGTCGTCATTTTCATTGATTTAGCATAATTTTTATCCATTGGGCGAGATTTTCGTTAATTTAACAACATTAAAAAAGTCGCCAAGTTGGCGATATTCCACCAAATTCGTCGCCAAAATCTCACAAAGCGTTATGGATGAAGAAATAAGTTATTCTTACAGCAGATAAATGACTATTGGCGTTCAAATACAAAAGTATTACTCAAAGTATCTTTTTTCATGAATGGAAAGAGCTAGATCCACGAGAATGATGCCAACCAATTTATCGCATGGTATTACATATGAAAAGTGAACATGTTTCTCAATAGGAAATATATATTTTTTATTTTATATGACTTTTTGATAATTTTTTTGAAAAATGTGCAATATCTTGAGAACGGTTCATGTTAACGTTCTAAAATTTATGTCAATCGTTTCTAATGAAAAATTATATAAGAAATGTCTATTTGCGTAACTTTATTAGCGGTTCTGATTTTTTGACGATTTTTTCAAAATTTCACTCGAAAATTTAGGAGAGTTCTGAGCATTCGATTGCGTATAAAAACAATAGGTTTCCAGTGTTTACGGATTGTGATTTTTGTACCAAATTTCGTTCGAATCGGTCCATTCGTTCGTCAGTTATCGTCTCCACAGACTCAATGACACACACACACACACACACATACATACTTTCACACACACACACACATACATACTTTCACACACACACATACTTTGACACACACACATACTTTCACATACACACATACTTTCACACACACACACACACACACACATACACACATACACAGACGTCATCTCAAAAACGTCTGATTCGTGTTCAGGGGTGCTTGAAACGTGCTCTCCCATCGAAAACTCGAATTCGAATTTTCAACACGTCACAATACTTTTCGTATACATTATATGTATATAAGGAAAGTCAAGCATTTAGGACTTTTATTGAGGAGCCAATGAACTGGTATACCGGGATTACAAAAAAGGACTGGGTGTCTAAATTGCTGATAAACGGCAGCTTATTAACAAAGTAGTGGACAAACCGTCCACAACTGTGATGGGACTAACCTGTTAACACTTGTGATATTTTAACCTGTGATTGGACTATTTCAGTGTCCTTTTTACTTTCCTTATATACATAGTATAATGTATAAGGAAAGTATTGTGATGGTGTCGAAAATTCGAATTTGAGTTTTTAACGGGAGATCACGTTTCAAGCATCCCTGATCACGAATCGAACATTTTTTAGGTGATGTCTCTGTGTGTGTGTGTGTGTGTGTGTCAGTGAGTCTGTGGAGACGATATCTCACGAACGAATAGAGCGATTCGAATGAAATTTGGTGCAAAAATTACAATCCATGAATACTAAAAAGCCTATTGTTTTTCAACACAATCGAATGATCAGAACCCCCTAAATTGTTGAGTGAAATTTTGAAAAAATCATCAAAAAATCAAAACCTTTAATAAAATTACGCAAGTAGACATTTCTGATGTAATTTTTCCTTAGAAAACGATTGACATAAACTTTAGAACGCTATCATGAATCGTTCTCGAGCTATTGCACATTTTCCAAATAAATGTATAAAAAATCCTATAAATTAAAAAAAATATTAACTGTTGAGAAATATGTTCACTTTTCATATGTAATATCATGCGATAAATTGGGTGACATCAATCTCTTGGATCTAGCTCGTTCTATTCATTAGAGAAGATACTTTGTGTAATGCTTTTGTATTTGAACGCCAATAGTCATTTATCTGCTATAAGAATAACTTATTTCTTCGTCCATAACGCTTGGCGAAATTTTGGCGACGAATATGGCGGAATTTCGCCAACTTGGCGACTTTTTTTAATATTGTCAAATTAACGGAAATCTCGCCAAATGGATAAAATGACGCTAAATCAATGAAAATGACCACTACTTGACAAAAATTCAATATCTGGGAAAGAATATAAGTATCTACTATAAGAATAACCAATTTTTTTTTACTGTAAAAGTAGTAAATTCATTGCATTATATAAGGAAAGTCATGTGTTGCCCATATCAGATTTTTTTCCTTTTAGTGCCTATTTTAATTGCTTATTTTAACTTTTTAATGCCTTTTTTTTATCTTTTTAGTGCCTATTTTATCTTTTCAGTGCCTATTTTACCCTTTCAGTGTCTATTTTTAAAGCCCGTTTTGAGATTTTTAGTGCCTATAAATCCAGACTCTAGTATAATGCGAGAAAGGTAGACACACGCAATTCTTTTTAATACAATCGTGCTTAGAAAAAGTATTCTAAATTTTCGTAATGAACTCCATTGGTGTACAACCAAACATTCTTGAGATATTTTAATTGATGACAGACGAATTTTTATATTTTACAATTTAATTTTTTATTCAGCTTTTTTTTATTCTATTTGCAACCATGGTAACGTAGTGGCTATGTTTCTGATCAAACTATCGGAGATGAAATATTGTTCTATATACTGCGATATCCATGTTAACAGAATTATAAAATATGCGTCGTTTTTATGAATTAATTTGAAACAGTTTTTGATATTCAGAACTTTTATTGCGTTCATGTGTCACATTTAGTGACCACAAACCATTTTGTAGATGATTGTCATCTCCGCCACATTTGACATATTGTAGCGTCATCTAATCGATCAAATTGGTATTAGGAGCATCCAATTCACAGTGAGCATAATTATGCAATTTGTGTTTCGATTCATTAGTATAGTGCCTACATCATGTATGACGTCATGAAAATCACCTGTAGGCTGATCTTTCACTCAAGCGCGTACGCAAGGGGGGAGGGAAGGAAGGGGGGCCAATGGGGCCACAGCCCCCCTTCCAAATTCAGAAAGAGAATGAAATGGTAAATGAAAGTTAACAACAGTTTCGAAATAAAAAAATATATATTCTTTTTATAATTAAAGTTTTAACATGTTTTAACATGTTTTTTTGGCATGTACATTTTATAACGTGTATCATAAGCTCATAATAAATGATGGGCAGCGCACATATGAATTCAAGGAAATATGTTATGCTATCATGTTCGTTGATCACAAGTAATTGATGTCATGTGGTATTAGCTACCGCTAAAAATGGCATGTGCTTACATTTTTCATCGATTTTGGTAAGCCTGCTCGTTCAATGGCAAACATGAACTGTGTTTTGTGTTTGAATTTTTTAATTCTGGTAGATTGGTAACTCTGCAGGAAAGAGGCGAATTTCTTATTGTTTTTGGATGAAAAATGTTCTGTTTTTGATGACATCGCGCTCCTCAATGTGTTATTAAATATATCTTTGCTTCGGTTTAATGGTCAAATGTGTACTTCAACTGTCTAAGTACACATTTCCTAAGATATCCCCCCCCCAACGAACTTCAGACTTCAGACACCTCACCCCAAATTAAAATCTTGAGTACGCCACTGGTTTCACTGTTAGTCCTCTGATGTGGCAGGTATTCTGCGGTGAGTCATCAGCTATCTGTTCCCAAACCAAAAGCGTAACAATCGGGTTAAAAAAACAAGCAATGCTTGAACCTTATCACTGGAAAGAGCTTCGGGCAGAATGGCAGAACTAGATAGATATCCACCAATCACCATCATGAAATAGTAATAAACCTAGCATTGTTATCTCCATGTCAAGGAATGCAGGAAATAAAGAACACATTCGGATTTCAGGAACCAAGAGAAATTTTGAAATCAACGAAGAATGGCAAAATATTCCAACCTCCTTTCCATCCATTTCCTATCCAATTAGCACACATTAAAGCTTTGATGAAAAATTATTTAAAACCACAGCTGAGGACCATTAAATGTTTCACAGAAGTGCTAATTAACAAATATAAATCGGTGAAAAGCAACTTTTCAGTGTGCATTCTGTATTATTGCTGTTTTTCACTCTGCCGGTCACTATAGCTTCTATTGAAAGTTCATTTAACAAACTGAAACTTATAAAAGACTACAAAAGAAACTCTATCCAGCAATCACGGTTAAATGAGTTAGCCAAGCTTATTTCTAAGTTTTATGTTGAAAGAGTTTGAAAAAATCTTTTTTATTTGCTTTTTTATGCATTTTATTTTATTTATTTTATTATTTTATTATTTTTTTTTTTCAGTATATAAAGACTGGAATAAGCAATGCTACATCACCGTCATTATAAAGAAGTATTATTATCTACATTTTGCTCTGTAGATTGTTATGTAAACCTATAGAAATGCTTAAATACTATTTTTTCCTTTTTAATGCTGAATAAAGGAATCAAAATAAAAAGGTTTAATTAATATAATTAGAAAAATATTAATAACATGCGGCCAACACAAGTCTTCCTCTACAGACTAATGATCTGCAATGTTTTTCATATATTCATTTAAATGGTTTATATTCTTTTTACGATTAAAAAATAATTTAAATTAATGCACGAATAAAATAACACGGAAATCCCATTTTTTCATAAAAGTACAGAACAAAATGTGTATATCGAAGGCAATAAATATCAGACATACTTAATTGGCTACCAAAATGCGCAGCCAAGTCATAATATTGTTAAACGTTGCCGAACGACTCACGAGCGTATACAAATAAAATATTAGCATTAATACTGCGAGTTAAAAAAAATCTGATGTGGGCAGCACATGACTTTACAGATTCAAATTCATTTTCTTTTTATTTCTTTAATAATTGATTAAATTGAGTTTAATTGCACAAAATAACCCGCATAATTATTTGAAAAGACACTGAATTTGCACTTTTAATAAAATTTTCGTTTTCATTTGGTAGCTGGACGTAGTTTCTAAGGTGGCGTAGTAAAAATACGAATATATTAAAATATCTCAAGAACGGCTGGTCCTAGAGTAATGGGGTTAGTCATATTCATTTCATCGTCAAAAATTATGTATAAAACAAGCATTTAATGGACCCATTTGGGTGTATGTAGCCTTTTATTTTATATTTTGATGATTTTTGCGGGTCATTTCACAAAAGAATGGCAGGATTTTATTTATTCCGAATCGAACTATAAACTCTAATCAGCACCAGGGTAGTCTACAGCTGACTTTATAAATAACCCTTCTGGCTCTTCAATTCTCTTTAGATGCTTGTAGTGGATTCTACTTAGATCTGTCCAAAGGAACTTATCTCTAACCTACATTAACTTGATATCGAGGCAGTGTTTCTTTCAGGCATACCTCGGGGTGGGGGTGGGGTGGGAGGTTGTTGTTGTTGTTGAGACCCAGACCGTCCAACCTACCAGAAAGTTGTTGTTGTTGTTGAGACCCAGACCGTCCGACCTACCAGAAAGGTGTAAGGTAACTGTTTGGACGGCCGGGAAGTGCCACCCAATTTAGACTGGAACCCAGTGGGGGAGGCATCCACAGGGACCGTACCCTCCTTCCCCTACCATCAACCTCTCGGAAGGACTTACGGACCCACATGTTTAACGTGATCGTACTCCGCATGAACACGGCGGCAGTTGTGGCAGCGTGCAAATCCAGCGCGCAAACCACCGGGCTACTGCGTCCGAAATGTGCCAACAGCACGCGATGTTCCCAGGTTGTCACCCACTCAAGTACTAACTGCGCCCGATGCTGCTTGACTTCGGTGATCTAACGAGAACCGGTGTTTTCAGCACGGTACGGCCGTTGGCTCTTGCCTGAAAGGTGTGGCAAAGCACCCCCGAAGACGAGTATTCACCTCCCCGGGAACATTTCATGTTAACCTAGTGTCTATTTATGTGACAAGGCATATAGACATATTTATATAGGGCAAATAGAAAATTTGCCCCCTAAAATTTCATTCGTCCCCCCGGCCAAAAAGTCCTAAAAGAAACAGTGTATCCAAGACTTTTCGGCCCAGGGCAATAACACACGAATGCACTGATTTAATCAAACTATATGTATTGTGTACTTCACATAATTATAGCAGCTGGCCTTTCAAAGAAACTGGTAACATGGACCATAACTGGTATTGCACACGCCCATGGGCCATGATACACAATTATATATGCACTTTATATAATATAATACACTTTATATAATATAATACACTTATATACACTTTATAATAATACACTTATATAATATAATATACTTTACGGGCCTGATGATAAAGCTTACATCGTAGACGAGTTACAAAGCTTTTATGCTTACCCAAAATGCTTTTCTTATACCTCGAACCGTATTGCGGTTAACCCAGTATATTAGACCCTTCTAGTTGTAGTGGTATCCAAGTGGGTTTTATTCAACATCCGCATCCATCCTTCCGACCATAATTCTTAATGTATCCTTTAATGAATCTCACAATAGAATCTCCTTGAATCTCTATCTTACTCGCGATTCGAAACTTAATCAAGAACGCAGAAATGTTAATTAGCTCGGTGATTGGTCTATTTAACGGTACCAGTCATAATTGTCAGTTTGAAAACATAAATTATAATGAAAACTGAGGGAAACAATAATCGAAAAATTATTTAGATCTCACAACTTATCTACCAAATTTTGTGAAATTTGGTCTATTCATTTTTCAGGTAGAGTGGATGCAGACAATTTTTGCGACCCATTTCGCAAAAAAAGACAGGTTCCATCATACCCAAATCTAATCAGCACCAGGGTAACTGACAAGTGAGTTATATGTAAAATTTTATAAAAATAAGTCCATTAGTTTTTGAATTTGAGTGGATGCATACATAGCACAGACACATACGCAGAGACATCACGCTAAAAATAGTTTTTTTCGTGTTCTAGAGGTCCCAAATCGTGTAGATCCGTCGAAAATTCGAGTTGCGATTTTCGACATGATTACAACACTTTCCCTGTACATTACCATGCATTGTAGGGAAAGAAAAAAAGCAAGTTCTACACAAGATTTGTGTTCATATATAAGTGCTGTTTATTGCATCATTCCCGAATATGCCAGCAATTCACCAATGACCCTATTGTGCCACATAAATGTATTCTATAATAGTTTTATTGTCGATTCCTGCTTATTAGACAGTACTCGACAGCGTTGTGATCCCATTTTACCCCTCTATCTTACTTTCGAATTCGTTATTCTAACTTTTTAAATCCTCCGCTAGGGAGCGCTGCAATAACTCTTATTGGATCGGGCATGGTTACAAATAGACTTAACGTATACACTGATGGACATTTTCTTGACAACGTTGTGATCAGATTTTTTCCTCTCTATCTGGCTTTCTTGGCGAGTTCGTTATTCTAACTTATTAATTCTCCGCTAGGGAGCGCTGCAATCACTTTTTCGATTGGGCATGGTCACAGACAGTGTTTCCTTCAGTCATACATGCGGGGAGGGGCTTTCCTCCCCCCTCCCTCGTAGACATTTTATGTTAACCTAGTTTGTATTTATGTGATAGCATTTAGATATATTTATACAGGGCGAATACAAAACTTGTCCCCTCCCCACCAGCACCAAAGTTTCATTCGACCTCCCCCCCCGGCCAAAAAGACCTGAAAGAAACACTGCTTATAGATAGACTTAGCGTGTACACTAATGGACCTTTTCTTATTAAGGCTTAAATGTAACGTGGGACTGAAGAAACTCATTGTTTCTTATACAATTACTGAGGTTGGTTACTTAAGGATTTTCCTTTGAATCCTGTATGCAGTGAAAATTTATGGTTTTCATTACCAAGTTTCTGTAACTATGATAAAAAAACATTGATATTCTTGTAACAAACTATTTCTTCCTTATTTTAATCAATTTAAGATTGAATTTATTTTTTTAAACAATTCAGATTTTATAACCTTATAATATTTAAATTATTTAATATAGCTTATGTAGTGCAATAAGATAATTAATAATTAATTTAATTTATTACTTGGGCGAGTGACCATTAAATTAGGATTCACGCATTAAACTTAATTTAGCCTCGTAATCAGTCTTTCTCCGGGGAGGGGAGTGAAGCCCCCGGAGTAGACAGAAGACGAGTATTCGCCCCACCCCCCACCCCCTCGGAAATATTTTATGTTAACCTAGTTTCTATTTATGTGAAACATCGTTTAGATATATATTTATATAGGGTAAATCGAAAATTTCTCCCTTAAAATTTCATTCGCCTCCCCCGGCCAAAAAGTTCTGAAAGAAATACTGCTCGTAATAGTGTGCATATCATCGTATGTGTCCGACATATAATCCATCTTTATTGCAGCGTCTAGTATCAACCTATAAATAAACATAATTCCTAAAATATGAAATATTAAAATGCAAAAGCTTCTAAATGGCTACACTTTGTTTATTAAACTTAAATATTTATTAAAAATTATTATTTTTATCCACTTTTATTAAGAATTTCATTTTACAATTCTACTTATTAAATTTACAATTACCAATCTATAATTCATCAATCAGTAAGTTTTCAATTTAAATTAGACACCGGATGTGATAACAGATTGTATTTTTGATAAGTCCTCATGAACGCTAAAAGGATACTTGTCGGGATACCGGTTCTTTGACCACGTCCATTCTAACTTTACATTTGTAACCACTTTTCAACAACTTTTTGCATGATTATACTTTTAACACTAGTATATATGCGAACTTATATCTGAGAACTTTGTGAAAGTTCATAATTCATATTCACATAATTGCACTCTGTCTTCCCGGCCGTCCAAACAGGTACCTTACACCTTTCTGGTAGATCGGACGGTCTGGGTCTCAACGACAACATAATTGCACTCTACTCATATCTCTCAACTGTTATTCTTAACATTCCTCTTCAACTGCTCTTGTGATTTTTCAGCTGTCCTTACTGGTTCCGCCTTCTCTTTCCACCCTGTATGCATTGGCCTAAGGCTCCTATACTCGCTACTCCTCTATACAATATAGTATTTAGGAGCCGTACATTGGCCCATCAGCTAACAGCACCCCCATAGTACCGTCTCCATTGCTTGAGCTATCTGCTACAAGAATGCAGTCATTAGCTGGAAATCACTGGGTATGCCAGTTGGTTCAATGGTCACAACAATCGGATGCTTTCCTAAAAAGCTTGGGGTCTGTATTATTGCCTACTATAAATTATTTAGAATTTTGTGTCAATTCTTGGCGTCAGTCAGTTTGCCTGCGTTATTTGCTGGAAGTTTACGTATACTGCTCAGCAGGGCTGTCCTGAAGAAAATTGTTGTATTCGGTGTAAAAATGTGGAGGCATTTTATGGACAAACACATTTTATTGGGACCCACACAAACGCCGCTCTACTCGCTGTACATCGTTCCGAGTGTGTCCTCGTTTCACAGCTTGGTTACAGTCTCGGTAGTTATTATCAAGGTTGCTGTTACTTCACATCTTCCTTCATTTATAGATTGAGACGGTCAGGTTTTCGGACAACTCGACCACTTCTTGTTGTGTAACCAGTAGTGTAGGAGGTGGCCTGTCTCGAGTGACTGGAGGAGTGTCTACTCTGTGCTCTTCCGATGTAACCGGTTCCGGTTCCATAGTCACTTGGTCATCTAAGTCTGGTTCATGAATTGGCTGAAAGTTCTTAGATGGTATCAAGCGAAAGCGATTTCTACGGAAAGATCTATCTCCTGATTTCACAAAATATGATCTTGGAGATTCGTCTTTACAGTCGATTATTTCTGTCGTTCTTTTGTCAGTCATCCATACACCACCTCCTGGATTCAATTCTTTAAGATCACGTACTCCATGTCGTCGGTCGTAATTTCTTTTCTCACGATCAATTCTAAATTCTTCTTTCCTTTCAACCTATATTTTGTTTATGACTTGAGGTTGTAGTTGAGAGTTTGACATTGGCAATGTGGTTTTAATGCATCTGTTCGTCAGGAGGTCAGCTGGACTATGTCCATTTTCTAATGGTGTTGTTCGATAAACTATAAAAGCTATATATGGATCGTCGGATTTCTTCAGTCTGAGTTTCACAATTTTCACTGCGGCTTCTACAAAGTCATTGCTTTATGGAAAATGTGGATTTGACGTTATGCGGCAAAATCCATATTATTTGGTAAATTGAATGAATTCAATTGTCTTTAGTGGATCAAATTGTGGTTCATTATCAGAACGAAGTACGTCTGGAATCCCATGTCTTGAAAATATGGATTTACAGTGAAGGATTACTTCTGATGCTGTTAAACGTTCTAATTTTGCGATTTCTGGGTAACGCAAAAAATAGTGTGTTATCAAGAGGTACCACGATCCTGCTAACTTGAACAGATCTAGAGCTACTTTTCCCCATTGTCTTTCTGTAAACTCTGAAGGAATTAATGGTTCATGGCGATTGGTTGCTTCCTTTATGTGCATGCGTTGCAGTTTCGAACTTTTTCTTCGATTTGCTTGCTTATTCCAGGCCAATAGACAGATTCTCTAACTCGGGCACAACACTTAGTTATTCCTAGGTGGCCTTCATGCAATTTCTCAAGAATCATTCTTTGTTGACACTCAGGTATCACAATAATTCTGCATCCTCTCATCAGTAATCCATCTTGAAGGGTGATTTCGTATCTGACTTGTCAGTAAGGTAAGCATTTTCTATCAATTTCTTATTTTGCAATCCATTCATCGCATATTGGCACAACTTTTGACATAGTGGATCACTTTGCTGTCCCAGTTGTATTTTATGAAGTCTCTGAGGAGTTGAAGGTAAATTATCAATCACTATAAGCACATATGCATTTATTTCTTCTCCAAGTTCATCTTCTTCATCTTTCATTCTTTTCTGTGGACTGAAATATAAAGAGTCTGCAGCTAGGAGATCTTTTCCAGGAGTATGAAAAATAGAAAAAGAATACCGCATCATTCAAAGTTTAAGTCTTTGTAATCTTGGAGACATGCCATTTGGATTCTTGTGTGTTAATACAGGAATCAAAGGTTTATGATCAGTTTCTAATCTAAAAGGATTTCCTATGAGGCAATCTCTAAATTTCTCACAGCCCCATACTAAGGCTAAGGCCTCTTTCCCTATCTGGGCATATCTTTGCTCAGTAGAAGTCATTGTTCTTGAAGCATAAGCAATAACAGCCATTTCTCCATTTTTCTGTTGTTGTCTCAAAGTTGCTCCGAGACCTAAGATAATGCATCTGCGGATACTGTTGAGATCTTGTTAGGATTAAAAATCTTCAAATCTGGTTTGGAAGACAACATTTCTTTTAGTTTCTGGAATGCTTTTTGCTGACTGTTATCCTACACAAATTCATTCTTCAAACTTAACAAAGCTACCAAAGGAGCAAGAATTTCGGAATAATTTGGTACAAACCTCGCCAAGTAGTTTGCCATACCAAGCAAACATTTCAGTTCTGTGATATTTGTAGGCGGTTTCAAACTTGTAATAGCTGCAACTTTCTCCTTGTCTGGGTGGATTCCATCTTCATCCAGGAAATGTCCCAGGAATCGGACTCGCTGTACCGATATTTCATATTTGTTCTGATTTAGTGGGAAGCCTGTTTCTTTAAGTCTTCGTAAAACTTCATATATTCGTTTGACGTGTTCTTCTTGGTTCTGATCCTATGTCAAGATGTCATCCATATGGCAAACAGTTCCAGGTATATTTTCTAGTATTTGTGACATTTTTCTCTGAAATATTTCTAGTGCTGAGGATATTCCAAAGGGTAATCTAAGAAACTATACCTTCCAAACGGTGTTCCAAACGGTTGTCAAGTATGATATTTGAGAAACTAGAGGTATTTGCCAAAAACCAGATTTAGTATCTAATTTTGCTCCTGCTAAAAGTCCTAAAGGTCCCCATACACTAGAGAATCAAAGAGACAAAAAATATTTCCAGACGATACGGAAACTACAGGGAGTCTGTCGTCCTCCGTAGACTCCCGAGGTCATCAATCTCGAAAGGTCCGAGAAAGTGACAGAGTGAAAGTGTGCTGATTTGGCGGGTTATCGCCAAAGAGTGATAAATAATAACTTTTGTCTCTCTGTCGTAAGTTTTGATCGCACTCATATGTGGCTGTCATTTATTTGCAAAATGTCGCTTGATGGTGAAATTGCCCTTGCCATTGCTGTTGCACTCGAAGACGATCTGCCTCGTAAAAATTCAGTTCCTGGATCTAAAGAAACTGATAAAACATGGGATTGTTATTTGGATTTAATTCAACTAATTGTCCTAACTGTAAACTCAATTTTCACTAAACTTATTTTAATACTTACATAGCTATTCGTGTAATTCATCTTAAAATTTAAAAGCATGTATTTACATATTGTATAAATTAATAATTAAATAATTCTGACTTGCATAGTATAATCATATACAACATTTTGTGTCGGTTCAGTTATATAAACTAAACTTTCGCACACAATAAGCATCAAGTGAAATGTTTAATGAGTGTCAATTCATGAGTTATATATTTTTGCCATTGTCAACTACATTCACCTCCTGGATTTAAGAAAACTGATAAATCATGGGATTGTTATTTAGATTTAATTTAAAATGAACTAACATATTATCAGGAAAACATCTAAAGGCCGTGGATGCTTCTGACATTTAAAAAGTGATTAAACTAAACTGTCAATACCATATACTTCATCTTAAATTATAAGGTCTGGTTTATCACTCAGAAATACTATGATCTAGTGGTAGTTCAATATTAAATACCTCATTCTCCAAATTGCTGAAATAAGAACATTAAATTAAAAATTCCAAAAATACTAGAGGCAAAATAGACGAGTTTAAAATTGGCCAAAAAAAGTCATTTATTATATATATATATATATGTAATTAAAATCAAACCAAAACATAGTAGACAAATGGCAGTCTAATTACTTTTGAATTACACATCATTTACAAAGATGCCATGGTATTATTATTAGTACCAAAGTAACCAATATTGATATACTGTTGCAATAATCATTTTAACAATGTTATGTTCTTTCTCTATTTATGGAGAATTAAATCTAAATTATGTTTTATGATTGAATTACTATTACAGCTCATTTAAGTTCTTAATATAAAAGTCAATTATTAGCAATGTCTTGATGTCGAACAAATCGCTGGAATTCATCCTTAATGAATAATTAAAGTTCATCTTTATACAAATTCTACACCTTCTTTAGCAGTTGTAGATATCATAATAAAAAGAAGAGTTTGACTTACATAAAGATCGCTGCGCTGACAGGATCACAGGAAGCACAATGACTTGGAGTGCATAATCTATTCTGCGGTCTTTTGTTGCTATATCGAAATGTATTAAGGGCAAGGATATGCGAGGCTGGTTCACGTCGCTGGAGACGTCAAGATCTTGTGACATTATTGAATCAAAATCACCACGTTAAAAAAATCTTTCAAGTTTCGAAATTCATCTTCTTTGGGCATCAGTAAAAGTCGTCCGGAGACTAACTAGGCTTAGGAAAATAGCCGTCTCCGACGCATTTGATATTCGTTAGTCAATATGACTCAGTGATGAAAGCACAACATTTGTTGTTTTAAAATTTGGATGCATGATTCTCAAAAAATCATTATGCTCTTTGTCTGTAGGTCTCTATGGACCAAAAAAAGGAATCAACCTTCTTGGTTGACGTTCAGGACCAGAATCGATTATGAAGAAAAAAATCGTGCTCAAAAATTCACAAGGACCATAGCGGTCCGACCCGCAGGCCGGCCGCCTCCAAGAAGAAAAATTCTCTATTTTTTTTTTTTACACTTGCCGTACTTTCTCAGTGGCGCTGTACTGTACTCACGTATGATTGGCCACTCCTGTACATAAAATTCATTCTTATTGGATGGTAGCCTTGTCCATGCTGAAAGCTGGGGCTTTTCGAAGAATGTTTTGCCCATCTGTGAAATTTTACTGAAGTCTTTATTTTAGTGGGTGTGAGTGTGAAGACCCAGACCGTCCGACTCATCCAGAGAACTTGAGTATCTAATTGGACGGCCGGGAAGATTATTTTAGTGGGTGTAACTTTCGACAGTAAATTCTTTCTGTTGACAGGAATTATAGCTTCTTCGGATAGCTGCCCATGCTTATCCTGACGGGGTGCTGCATACAAGTTTAAGATTACTGGTGGGAAAAGGTTCTCTGCCAGAAAGGAATTTTTGACCGTTGTGGTCCAGCCATGTACAATCTGCACGTGTTCTCTAAAAGGGGGGGGGGGGCAAGTATGCTTTCTGGAACCAAACTCATTACGTTGCAGCTGTGAAATTCTTCTTCTGCAGATGTGCAAAGTGCGTGAGAAAGTAATATCAGAAACTGGCTATTTTTGCCTAGCAACTGCCTTTATCTGTATTCTAAAGGTGAAAAGCTAAAGTAAATTTTGAGCAAATAAAAAAGTTCTAATTTTCCATTTTAATTAAAAAGTAAGCATAATTTAAAATTAGCGTGTGTAAGTCACATTTATAAACAAAAATGTCATGTTTCTCATGACATATCCTCCGTAGAGTAGAGAAAGAACATTTGACACTCGTCATTCAAGTATATATGAAATTTCAATCCAATCTGAATTTATAAATTTTAAAATCCTTTACATCATATCATTGATAATTGTAAAATACACCCATATTCATCACATAAATTATCTACATTTTTCAATTCGTACAATCATTCTTAGATATTATAAATCATCATCAATTGTTGATCAAAAGGCGTAAAATATTTTAGTAAAATCCGTACATATATTTAAATGTTTTAGCAATTGTTCAATATGTAACAAAATTAAATTTTCAAAGGTAAACAAACAAGCAAAATTTATTTTAAAACATTCAATGTGCAATTTTATATCCAATTGTATTGATATATATGTGAAATTATAATAATAACAAATTGACTTCATTCATA
Source organism: Amaurobius ferox (assembly GCA_951213105.1). Classification (NCBI taxonomy): domain Eukaryota; kingdom Metazoa; phylum Arthropoda; class Arachnida; order Araneae; family Amaurobiidae; genus Amaurobius; species Amaurobius ferox. Next base: position 72,793,042 of record OX578147.1, read on the forward strand.
TTAAAATATCACCGTAACGCTAGGATGTGCTTTTCAAATTATTTTGCTAAGTGTCTATACAGCGAAGCGAAATGCAATATTTTATATCAAATCTCCCTCGTCAACCAGCGCAGGTAGCAAAAGCGTCTATGTTACCATGCCAACGTACTCTTTTTGCCCACCGCTGAATGGCCAAATCGGCTGTCAATCACTCTCTTCTGTCACTCCATCTGTCTGCTTCGGAATTGAACGAAGATTACAGATTAGCGTAAGTCTCAGAAGGGGAAGAATTCGACGTAGCTTTCAAATTTCCTGTCGGTTACGCGAAGGCATTTTCACGGAGAAAACCAAAGTTGACTGTCGGTGAACGTGTGCTTTTTCATGACGAAGAGCGGCTGAAGGAGTTGAAGTTTTTATGTATAAAATTAGTTCTGCTAATTTTAGTCAATCTTGCAAACAATCAGTTTTTTGAATTGCAAGCGGGTAAAGATATTTTGTAAACTTGATTTTACTTTAAGCTAGAATGGAGTTTTTCGAAGTTTTTAAGTAATTTTATCTCTGTTTCGAAAACATTCTGTAATTACCAGGTTTTTCTGATAAGATGATTTGCTTAAGTAATTCACAGTCTCTATTTACCCGTCCTTCGAATTCTTTTATTCTCTTATTGCACCTGCGTCTCTAAATTTTTTGCAACATCCTTATGATCAGTACGTGACGTAAAATATCAAGTTATGCACACAAATTTTGTTCTTTCATATGTAATAGCATAAAATTCTCAAAATATTAAAATACAAATGTTGTTTACCCAAAATTGCATACTCAAAATATATCTATATAGTAAAATAGCTTAATAAATATTGAGATATCTCGTAATACTGTATGGTATCAAAAATATTTTCCACAAAATATATATACAAAATATCTGTTTCAATTTTCACAATATTATACGTTCGAATGTTACACAAAATATACACTCTAAAATTGTAAATTCAATATCTTTTTTAATCAAAAGTAGTATCTATACACCCGTATGAGCGCACATGTACTTTATACACTAAAAACTATATTTTATAGCTTATTTTTTATTTTTTTTATAAAAAAAAGGTCTCGATCCATTTTAATATTAAAAACATGATTTTATAGTTAAATAAGGCCTTTTTTACATTTAGACTAAATTTTAACTTTTTTTTAGATAAATGCGTGAAAAAAAAGAGGACTTCTAAATGAATAGAAGTCCTCTAAGCTTTAAAATAAATGGGGGGACCGTTAGTCCCCCCATAAAGGAAGAGAACATGGGAAAATTACGGTGAAAAAAAAATTATTTTATTTTTCAAAGTTTTTTAGAAAATAAAAGGATTTATATGAAAGTCAAGTTTAGATAAATGCATGAAAAAAGAGAACTTCCAAATGAATGAAAGTCCTCTAAATGAACTTTAAAAGAGATCCTAAAATAGGATACCTTTGTTTGATAAAAAAATATTACAAAAAATGTACATTTTCAGAGGGGAAACATATCCCCACCTGGATTTTATACGAATGAAGAAAGATTTTAAAAATTTTTTAATAATTTTGAAGTTATAATATAAATTTTTTTAGAAGAAGATGTTAAAAAAAAAAAGCATATTTCCATACTTAGAAAATCATCATAAAATATAATCACTTTTTTTCAACAAAAGTAAGTTGTATACAATCTTTACTAAATTTTTTCTCTCCACCAAAATCATAATATGACTTAATATTCTTACTAAGTTTTTTAAGATCTTTATCATTATAATTACTTAAAAATGCTGTTCCAGTATCACCGTTTGATTCTATAAATCTTGCTATTACACTAATTCCTTTCTTTTCTAGAGATTTTTTAATCTTATAAAGATCCATTTATTTAGAATTATTTTTTAACTCTTGAGAGTACTCTAAAATATATTAAGTAAACATATTTAGTTATATATTCATCCATTCTTCATAATCTGTAAAACCTCTATGATCCATCTCTTTTTTAAGATTTAGTCTGTATTCGTCTTCAGACTTTGACTCTCTAAATATTTTTTCTGCTATAATATTTTTTGTTCATTATCAGAAATCGTAATAGAAACATCAGGATCAAATCCACTTAGTACATTAATTATTCTAGTTACTTTCCCAACGAAACATTTATCATCAGCCTCTTTTAGTTCATCTTTTAACACTTTTATAATTACATTTTTATTCACATTTTTTAAAATTCTATTAAACACAACAACTAATATCTCTCTAAATTTAATATTATGGAATTCCTCCTCCAATAAGTTAATTTTTATATCTAATTCTTTAAAGCATTCATCTAAATCATATGTAATTTCTGTATTTAATAATTTTATGATACTCTCTCTCAAAGATTTTTGAATATATGTATTATGCACATTTTGAGAGTCCTTATATACATTATTATAAAATAATTGTCTTCTTAAAATCGGGGGTAAATTTATTATATCTGTATCATAGCATACTTCATATATTCCAGGTAAAAATATTAATTCATTTAGAGATGTAATATCATTTTCGCTACAATATAATTTTTTTAAATTAGTTAAATTTTCTATTCCTTCAAGAGATTTTAATTTATTTCTCACACAATATAATTCTTTTAAATTAGTTAAATTTTTTATACCTTCAAGAGATGTAATATCATTTTCGCTACAATTTAATGTTTCTAAATTAGTTAAATTTTTATACCTTCAAGAGATGTTAATTTATTTCCTCCACAATATAATTTTTTTAAATTAGTTAAATTTTTTATACCTTCAAGAGATGTTAATTTATTTCCCTCCCAATTTAATGTTTCTAAATTAGTTAAATTTTTTATACCTTCAAGAGATGTTAATTTATTTCCTCCACAATATAATTTTTTTAAATTAGTTAAATTTTTTATTCCATCAAAGGGTGTTAATATATTTCCTCTACAATTTAATTCTTTTAAATTAGTTAAATTGTTTATACCTTCAAGGGATGTTAATTTATTTCCCTCACAATATAATACTTTTAAATTAGTTAAATTTTTTATACCTTCAAGAGATTTTAATTTATTTCCCCTACAATTTAATGTTTCTAAATTAGTTAAATTTTTTATACCTTCAAGAGATGTTAATTTATTTCCCTCACAATCTAATACTTTTAAATTCGTTAAATTTTCTATTCCTTCAAGAGATTTTAATTTATTTCCCCAACAACTTAATGTTTCTAAATTCTTTAAATTTTCTATTCCTTCAAGGGATGTTAATATATTTGAATCACAATATAATGCTTTTAAATTCGTTAAATTTTCTATTCCTTCAAGAGATTTTAATTTATTTCCCCAACAATTTAATGTTTCTAAATTTATTAAATTTTTTATTCCATCAAAAGATGTTAATTTATATCCCTCACAATATAATTCTTTTAAATTAGTTAAATTTTCTATTCCTTCAAGAGATTTTAATTTATCTCCTACACAATTAAATATAAAAATAGATTTCACTTCAGTAGGATTCTCTATATTTAAGAAAGACATAGTTTTTTTTCCATACTATTATTATATGTAACATTCATTTATATAGAAACATTTTTATTAAATATTTATTTATCATCTTTGTTAGTTAATTGTCTCAAAAGATAAACACACTCTCTCAAGATTGATTTAGCTTCATATATCTCTTCAATAATTTTCTCTTGGTAAGGTTCTATTTCGTGATGACCAAACTTTTTATTTAATTCACTCATCTGTATAGCTTGTACTTTTTTCCAATAAACATTAAAAAAGTGATCAGGTAATTGATCAAATTTATATTTAATCAAATAACAAAAATCTAATTTATGCATAAATTCTTCTATAAAATTTTCACTAAATGTTTGAAATCTAGTTATATACAGCCAATTTAAATCATATTTTAATACTCTCATTATATCTTCTGTAAGATTTTGAAACATTGATACTTTATATAAATCTAAATTATCAGAAAATTTTACGATAAATTCGTTACTTAAAGTTTGATATTGAGATATGTTTACCCAATCTACTTTATCTTTACATTTTTCTATAAAATCTTCTGATAATTTTTGATATCTAGAAATTTTAGACCAATCATCAGGTTGAGCAAATTCTTCAATAAAAGATTCAGACAGTGTTGAATATTGTAAAACTAAATCCCAATTTACATGATCAATAAGATTTCTAATTACATCTTCAGATAAATTTTTTCTGGAAAATTCATTCCAATCAATATTCATTTATTAATGAAGAAATTTTAGAAAGGGATTTTTTCAATATGCATATAAGGTTTTAAAGCGTTACCATCACATTTTATCTTTAATGTGATGATATCATCACGTTTACCATAAACAAAACAGGTTACTACATCTCTATTAACATTTAAAATTTCCTTACCATTGATTTCCAGAGATATCAGTGGACTTTTATCATATATATTTACTTTCTACTGTATCATATATATCTATATATATGGAAATTTTCATATACATATCTGTAGATAATCGCATCTCTTGATCCAGTAATTTTGAGCTCATCATGTTGAAATTTACTTTTTTATAATCCCCATCTGTATGAAAATCATCTAGTATAGTAACCCAGATATCTCTATTGTCTAAATATATTTTATTGACAGCATCGTTATCATTTTCAGGTTCAGAAACATTCGTAATTATTTTATTTTTTACATCAAATTTATCATTCTGTAATATTAACGAATTTTTTTCAAAATATCTTTTATTCACAACATTTTTTTCATCTTTAGGATCTGCAACATTTCCTATTCTTTTTCCTTTTGCATCAAAAGCTTTTCCTTCTAAAGAATGTAAAGTTGTATCATTTAATTCTTTTATTCTCTTGCCTGTTTCTTCAGTAAAGGTTAAAAAACCCTCATCATATTTAGTTTTTATAAGATCTCTCAATTCAAAATGATTATTCTCTATTTTATTCAAAACAAAACTTTTAGTGGTTAAATCTAAATCATCTATAGGATTTTCACAATTTTTTAAAATTCTATTTTCCATATCATAATTTCCGTCATTCATTAATTTAAAACCTATACCAGGAGGTCCAATAGGTCCTTCTTTCATTTGATCATCATAAGGTGGATAATAAGCACTCATTTATTAATTTTAAGATTTTAAACTCTTAACCATTGTTATAGTTTTATTTTTTAAATTTATAAAACATCTCTTTCTTTCTTTAAAAATAAAATAAAACTTATATTCCTTTTGACTATTCGTTATCCAATTAAATTCAATATCTAAATTATTTAAATCGGTATAGTTTTCATGATTTGATAAGTCAAAACAAAAAATAGGATACAGATCACCAAAATTCTTCTTATTTATCAAAAATCCTGTTTCTGTATTAATATCGTTTAATCCTGCATGTAAAAGAGCTTCATACACTCTATTATAATCTTTATTAGTCAAATTTGTTTTATAACGCATAAGAGGAACTTGTTTATTATTAATCATCAACCAGCATTCTGTCATATCTATATTATCAAATATCATATTATTTTTTTCATAATTACTATCTCTTTCAACATATTGAGGAATAACATAGACATCTAAAACTTCATCTGACGCTGTAGTTGCTGTCACAGATCCACTGTCGCTTCTATAGGGGCCTACCATCTTAAATCTATATCGATCCCAATTTACCTCTATATCTTTATCAGATAGATATGATTCCAGAAACAAGCTTTCTGCAGAATTTTTTAATTCTATATAGGTAATGTAATAGGTAAATGTAAGGTTAAACCTTCAACTACTACCTTATAATTTTCGTTTCTTATATTAGTATATATCATATTTTTATTTTCATTTCTTTGAATTTCTATTTTCACTTCAAAACCTGAAATTGTCTTTTCATATTCTCTAAAGAAATCGATTATATCTTTTAAAGGTGTCCATATTTTAATGACATTGCTATCTTTCGTTAGTTCCCATCTCTTTGTGAATCCTTCGTTATAATCTTTATTCATTTTCAAATTATTAAAAAACTCAGTTATTTTAGTAGTATCTTCTAAAGTACCATCATATTTGAACTCATTACGGTCAGCTGAATCAGATGTATCTAGATAAAAAAAATTCATTTTGAGCTTGTGATGTTGCATAATCAGGAGTATAATGAATTAATCTTAAAACATGATTCATGATTGAAAAATTTGACTGTGTATTTGATTCAATTTCAGTATCTCCTATATGTACTTTTAAAGTTTTGATAAAACCTCCGCCATTTACCAGACTCACATTTTCGTTTCCAATGGATGATTTATCATTTTTTGTAATTTTTAATTTTAGTTCAAGATATCCTCTAGAATATAAAATTTTTGCTTTAGTATCATTAATATGAAAAACATAGGTGGCATTCTCATCTGAACTATGTTCTTTTGGATGAATTTCTCTTAATTCATAACTTTCAATGTGATCATTATAATAATAACGAGTATCACTTAAATCATAAATCATTTATTTAGGAAGAATTTTTAAACCACCTCCTTTCTTTTTCATAGAAAATATTTCATTTAATTTATTCATTACATTGGTTTTTTTTAACAAAACCTTTAAAAATCCTTGTATTTTTTTACTTTTTCTATATAATCTATGTTTATTCATTTATTTAAGAAGAAATAAAATTAAATTCTACAGCTCCTTTATTTAAATCTATTAATTCACCTTTTTGATTAGTAATCCTCATTTTTATTCTTTCAACAGGATCTACTTTAACAGGAAAATATATCCAATTATTAAATTCTTTTGAAATTATACTACCTGGAGGGTTTTTATTAGTGAAAGAATATATAACTTCTGAATTATATTGATTTATTAAAGATCCTTTTACAACATCACAGTGAATATAAATATTATCATTTCCATTAGATATATCAGCAATATGTTCACCTTCAACCTCTGTTTCTTCATCATAACTTCCATATGTAGGATTTAAAAAGCCTATAATTTTATGAAAGTTACTTTTTATAAAATCAATTACCCAACCATTTTTCAGTTTAATAGATATTCTTTGTCTTGCTTCAATAATTCCAAATTTGACAGGTGGATCCTCACCGAATATTTTCATCATATACTCATTTAATCCTCTTATAGTATAATTACCATTTGAGATAGTAATTGTTATATCTGTGCCTAATGTATACAATCTAAATATGTTATTTCCATAATTCTTACTTATATTAAACCAGGAAACTTCCATAGAGAATGAGTGTAAAGCTAATTTTTTTTATTTCAAGAGGTGTAATAAAATTTACAGTAAATTCCTCTGATCTCTCATGACCTTCAGATTTTAATATTATCATTTATACATAACAAAATTTTCATTATAGTCACTAGGTTTTTGTGTAGGAAATGATTTGAGAACATTTTTAGGTGATATACCTTTATTCCTTTCTCTTATATATTTCATACAAAATATACCACATTTCACAGATGAAGGTTTCTGTAAAAAACTATCATTATAACCTATTTTTTTATTGGATGTAACAAGAAATGATTTAATATTTTTAGGAATATAGTCCTTCTTCATATTGTCATATTCACCAAACGGATCAAAATATTCCACATATTTATATTTAGGATCATTATAATAACAAACCCAATGAGTTCCGGGGCCTGTTGATACATCTAAATTAATGATTCCATTTTCAAATTTTCCTATTGTTTTAGGTAATAAATCGGAGGTAAACACACCTCTAAATCCTTTTTCATTTTTCATATTTTCTTTAATCATTTTGTCACTAATTCCCACGGTTGATATATTCCCTTTCCAAGTTTTTTTTCCCCAGATCCTTTCATCTTTTTTTGTATAGCTGAACTAGCTAATCCAGATAAAGTACCTGATGCTAATGCTGGAACTGCAAATTTAGCAGCAGTTATTAAAGAGGGTATAAGTGCCGCTAGAAATGGTAAAAATCCTCCATTTTTATCTAATTGAGTTTTACTGATTGTAATTCTTTTTTTATCATTAATATGATTAATTTGAGTTTTAGTTAAATACATCTCATGATTAGGAGTTTTAGATTTATCTATTTGTAATGTTACTTCTACTTTATTTCTAAAAGCTGATTTAAGTTTATTTTTCTGACCTTCACTCAAATAAACTTTATTTTTTATCATTTATTAACAGAGAAATTGTTTATGATATCGTTGTACATCATTATAAGTCATTTCTTTATTTTTTAATAACATATCTAACAATAAAGCTACTTGATTATACAATTTCTTTGATTTACTTCCGTTACATATTTTTTCTGTTAAATTTGATAATACATTCAATCCTTTACCCACCTTCATTTCTTTACTACTTCGAATAATATTTAATCTATGCATATAATTTTGCAACATATTTTCTTTATTTTTAATTTCTTTTATATCATTCTTTTTCTGGTTTAATTCCTCCTCTGAAAAATTTTTAGCCCTAGAAATTGCACTTTTTAAGTTGCCTCTTTTCTTAGATAATCCTTCTTTTAACTGTTTAGCTCTTCCATACATCTTCTCTAATGTTTCTTGATCATTTAAAAATACTGACGGTCTGTATAATTTTTCCTCTTTTAAATATTTTAAATTTAAATTTTGATCGATATCATAAGTATAAGATACTAATTCTTTCTCAGCTTCAATAGGCTCTTCTATAGATGGAAATGAAATATTTTCTACAACATTTTGAATACTTTTAACAACTTCTTTATTTGATTTTTCATATTTTTCAATTTCTTGAGTGACTGGTTTATGAAATTCTTCTAAGGTCTTTTGAATACCTATTTTGTCTTTTAGTTGATCTTCATTATTCTTTCTTATTTCTTTTTCTATTTTTACTAATTTAATTGAATCTTTTATTTGCTTTAAAAACTTGTGTTTCCGTTCTTTTTCTAAGTTCATTTATATAATATTAATTTTTTACTGCAGCTAATTTTATTTTTACTGCAGCAAATTTTATTTTTACTGCTAGTAAATTATGATAAAAATTAAAGATTACACGGAACCAGAAGAATTACCTGATCCTAAACAACATCCTTTGTTACCTAAACATCCATTTAGATTGCTTATAGTAGGATCTTCAGGTTCAGGTAAAACAAATTTACTGTTAAATTTGATTTATGATTTATTATTTTTGATGCATTATATATATGTGCAAAAGATTTATACGAACCTAAATATTCTAAATTACAAGAAAAATATACATTGTTTGAAGATATAGAAAGAGAAGATATTTTGAAATGTAAGAATATAAAGAATAAGAAAAGATTATTAAAATTATATGATAAATACAAAAAAAAGTATTATTTTCTTCAGATCAAAATTTTATTACTGTAGATGATTTAAATCCTACATTAAAGAATTTAGTTATTTTTGATGATTGTGTGATTGAGAAAGATCAAAAAAACATTCGAGAATTATTTATCAGAGGTAGAAAGAAAAAGGCATCCCTTATTTATTTATCTCAGTCATATTTTTTAACACCTATCGATATAAGAAAGAACTGTAATTACTTTATATTTTTCAATCTACAACCAAAAGAAATTCAACAGACTATAAGAGAGATAGATGGTATAATAAGTACTGAAGAATTCAAACAAATGTATAATAAAAGTGTTCAAGAAAAATACGATTTTTTTATGTTAGATTTAGTGAATCCAGAAATGAGATACAGGAAAAAATTTAATCCTATATAAATGGATGTATATTTAGAAAAAAGATTGTATGTTTACAGAAAGAGTAGAAATTTGTATCAAAAGATAAGTATTTCATTATCAGTAAGTAAGGTTATTCTAAGTGGAACAGGTTTATCAGCAATAGTCTTTCTACCACTTGCTTTTTTAAGTTTATCAGTTGGTATAGTAGAAGCTATTGATCTTGCATTAAAAATTGCAGAAAGAAGGGAAGAATATAGACATTGTTATAATTTTTATAAAGAACTCATTAATTCGTTTAAAGCTAAGGATATGACAGAAGAAGAAATTTATATGTATGAAAAGGATTTCATAAAAAGTTTAAAATTTATTCCAGTTGAAAAATACGTAAAACAAATGCAATTGAATGGATATAAATTTCTAAATAAATAAATGGTTTGTAAAAAGAAAGGTGGTGATATTGTTGGCTGGATACAAGATAAAATAAATCTTCCAGAAATGCATTTACCAGGATATCAATATTGTGGTCCAAATACAAAATTAGAAAAAAGATTAAAAAGAGGTGATCCTGGAATAAATAGAGTTGATAAGTTATGTAAAAAACATGATATTGAATACAATAAAACAAAAGATACAAAACTGAGACATGTTGCTGATCAAGAATTAATAGATAATTTAAATGTTATACAAGATCCAACATTTCAAGAAAGATTAGCTAGAGGAATTATTAAACCTATTATTAAAGCTAGAAAAACTTTTGGATTAGGTCTTTCTATATATTGTGTCAAGTGTAAAGATAAAACCCCAACTAAAAATTATCATAAAACTACTTCTAAAAATAATAAACCTGTTGGTAAAGGTATCTGTACTATTTGTGGAAGTAAAAAGAATACTTTTTTAGGAATTTAAAAGAGGTCTATTATAATCCAGAAACAGGCTATTGTGGTATTCAAGAATTGAAAAGAAAAACAGGGTTACCTAATGTTGAAGAATTTTTACATGAACAAGATGTATATACTAGATATAAACCTGTCATTCGTAAATTTAAAAGAAGAAGAGTTTATGTTCCAAACAGTAATAATCAATTTGATGCTGATTTGTTATTTATAAAAAATTATAGCAAATATAATGATGGAACTAATTATTTGTTAACGGTTATAGATGCTTTTAATAAATATGCTTGGGCTTTTCCTATAAAAGAAAAACATCTGAAGAAGTAGTACAAGGTTTTAAACAAGTTTTTAAAGAAGGAATACCAAAATTCATTTTAACAGATGAAGGTACTGAATTTACAGGAAAACAGACACAAAAATTATTTAAAGATAATAATATACATTGGTTTACAACTAAAAATAAAGAAATAAAATCTGCAATAGCTGAGAGATTTAATAGAAGTATAAGAGAAAAAATTATAAAATATATGCATGCTAACAATACTAAAAGATATATTGATGTATTACCTAAATTACTTAAAAATTATAACAATTCATATCATAGATCTATAAAAATGACACCTGTTGAAGCCAGTAAGGATGATAACGAATCTCAAGTTTATAAAAATTTATATAAAGAAAAAATAATTAGAAAACCGAAATTTAAGATAGGGGATAGTGTTAGAATATCTACAATTAAGAAAACATTCATGAAAGTAGATGATTCTACATTTACTGAAGAAATTTTTATAGTTTCTGAAGTATTAAAAACAGATCCTATTACTTATCGATTAAAATATTTAAACAGTAAAGAAATTGAAGGAACTTTTTATGAAAATGAAATGGTAAAATATAATAAAAAAGATGATGTATATAAAATTGAAAAAATCATAAAAAAGAAAGGAAATAAGTATTTTGTAAAATGGCTAGGATATCCAGATGAATTTAATAGTTGGATTAGTTCATATATAAATGAATGATTTAAAGACAAAATTAATCTATGATTCGGAAGAAGAAGAATATTTTTATGTTATCGATTACGAAAGTTTAAAACAAAGATATAATAGTAGAGTTTGTTATTTTAATCGATTAAGAAGGAGATATAATATTTCTCAAGAAGTTGAGGATATGTTTTTAAAATTTTTATATTTTATGTATTATGAGAAATCAATTAACTATTACTATTTTATGAAAAAGATTTGTGATATTTTTAATATTGAAAATAATATAAAAGTTCAAAAAGTTAAAAAGAAATATGAAAAAATATGGAATGATTTCTTACAAAGTATTTCAAAAAATGTTTCCTAATAAATGGAGGTTACAAAAAAGTGCATACACTGTTTGACTATGAAATCAGTAAATGAGTTTTACATATATCATAGAAATGGAAAAATTAATTTCCATTTCTATGATATATGTAAAACTCATTTCTATGATATATGTAAAGTCGTTGCAAATGTTGTGAATCCATAATTAAATATAAAAAAAATATATGTGAATGTGGAAAAAATATACATATACACACAAAAAGAGACATTTGAAAAGTAATTATCACAGTAAGCATCTTCCAGGAAAAAGTATTTCAAAAAATGTTTCCTAATAAATGGAGTTTACATTAAAGTCAAAGACTATTAATAAGCTTAGAAAAGTAGTAAAACAATTGAATATTAAACAACTTAAAGGTTGTAAGAAGGTTGATTTAATTAAATTATTAACTAAATATATCAGAAAAACAGGTGAATATAAACCTATTTTAGTAGATTTATTAAATTTAGATTTGTCAGCATACTTGGAAAAAAAGAAAAAAAATATTTATTGATAAACCTGAAAAACGTAAAAAATTTAAGAAAATTTTTGATTCTTTTAGTTTAAGATTTGATAAAAATGATTTTAAATCTGTAATTTTCTTTCCTGAAGAAAAAACAAGTGTTAATCTTGAAAAGTTATTTACAGAAGATAGAAAATGTCGTATATGTGGTAAATATTATGAAGATGAAGAAGAACATATAAAGAAAGACTTAATGATTAAAAGATCAAAACAAAAAAGAAAATGTATTATTTGCGGCATATATTATAAACATTTAGAAAATCACATATCAAGTCGAAAACATAAAAAAGCATTATTAAATGATGAAGGTAATGTAGAAATTAAGGAATATGAAACTGCTTATAAATCTAGATTAAGATCATACAGAATTAATAATTGTAATAATATTAAAATCACTCTAAAATTTTTAGAAGAGAAAAGAAAGGTTATAATAGAAAAAATAAAGAAAATTTTGAAAGAATTTAATGGTATAAAGGTAAATTTTAAATTGTTTTGTTTGTATAAATTGAATGAAGAAATTCAAGAATTTACATTCAAAACTGAGAATCAAATTATATTAAAATCTAATGATTTACATACTTTTTATGATTATGTTATTGACAACTTAATAAATGAATCTGATGATTTTATATCAAAAGGATCTGGTTGGAGTCTTGAAGAAATTAAATTTTTGGAATTGAGAATAAATAAGTATCAACCCTTGAGAGGATCAAGTTATATTGATTTACCTGAAAACATTAAATCTAAACTAGCTATAATAAATGTAAAAAATAAAGATAACAAATGTTTTATGTGGTCTATATTATCAGCAATTCAACCTGTAAAAAAAGATCCTCAAAGAGTGTCAAAATATGAACAATATAAAGATGAATTAAATTTTAAAGGAATTGATTTTCCTGTTTCATTAGACAATATTAAGAAATTTGAAAAACTAAATGATATATCTGTAAATGTTTATAGTTATGATGGTTCAATTTATCCACTTAGAATAACTAACAATAAATTAGAAAAACATGTAAACTTGTTTTATATGAAAGATCATTATTGTTGGATTAAAAATATGAATAGTTTGATCAGATCACAAATTACTAATAATCAAATATTTTTATGTGATAGATGTTTAAATTATTTTTATTCTAAGGAAAGGTTAAAGATACATGAGGAATACTGTAAAGATGCTGTCACAATTAATATGCCTAAAAAAGATGAAGTTATTCAATTTAAAAATCATGAAAGAAAAATGAGAGTACCATATACTATATATGCTGATTTTGAATCTCTCTTACCTAAAATTGATACATGTGAGCAAGATCAAACTAAATCATATACTGTGAAATATCAAAAACATGTAGCAGATGCATTTTGTTATTATATCAAATATGAAAAGGAATACTTTAAACCTCCTGTTGTTTATAGAGGACCAGATACAATCAAAAAGTTTGTATCTATGTTAAAAGAGGATACTCTTAAAATTGAAAAAATGATAGAAGACAAAACTAAAAAATATGAAAGTATCAAATCAATGATAGAGTTCGATGAAAATCATTATAAAAGAACTAATATTTGTCATATATGTGAAAATCAAATCTTAAATGATGAAAAAGTAATTGATCATTGTCATATAACTGGAAAATATAGGGGTCCTGCTCATAATGTTTGTAATTTAAATTATCAAATTCCAAAATTTATTCCAGTAAAAATTCATAATTTAACAGGTTATGATTCTCATTTGTTCATAAAAGAACTTGGATTTGATCAATCAAAAATAGATGTTATACCTAATACTGAAGAAAAATATATATCTTTCAGCAAAAAAATAGGAGGTATGAAATTGAGATTTATTGATTCATTTAAATTTATGTCTTGCAGTTTAGATAATTTATCAGAAAACTTGAGACCAGAGAATGAAATAAATAGATATCCTCCAAAAATACGAAAAATGAAATATATTAAATACTTAAAATTGAAATTTAGAGAGACATCATTACATTTTCCTGATGATAAATTAGATCTCATTACAAGAAAAGGTGTATATCCTTATGATTATATGGATTCTAGAGATAAATACAAAGAAACAGAATTACCTTCAAAAGATAAATTTTATAATAAATTGAATGAATGTAATATAACTGATGAAGAATATAAACATGCTCAACGTGTTTGGAAAGAATTTAATATAAAATATTTAGGTGAATATACAGATTTATATGTTAAAACAGATGTATTAATTTTAACAGATGTATTTGAAAATTTTAGAGATGTTTGTTTAAAAACTTATAAATTAGATCCAGATTGGTATTTTACAGCTCCTGGTTTATCATGGGATGCTATGTTAAAAATAACAAATGTTAAATTAGATTTATTAAATGATTATGATATGATTCTCATGATAGAAAAAGGTTTAAGAGGAGGTGTTTCACAATGTTGTAATAGATATGGAAAAGCTAATAATAAATATATGAAAAATTATGATAATAGTAAAGAATCCAATTATTTAATGTATTTAGATGCTAATAATTTATATGGATGGGCTATGAGTCAATATTTACCATATGGAGAATTTAAATGGTGTGATGAAATAAATTATGTTAAACGTGAATTATATAACAATAAAATAAAAGATGATTCAGAGATTGGATATATATTTGAAATTAGTTTAAGATATCCAAAAGAGTTACATGATTATCATTCAGATTTACCATTATGTCCTGAAAATAGAATTCCTGAAAATTCGAAACAAGGTAAGTTATTAACAACTTTACACGATAAAGAGAAATATGTAGTTCATTATAGAAGTTTAAAACAATATTTGAAAATGGGTTTAAAGGCTGTAAGAGTACATAGAGTATTGCAATTTAAACAATCGAATTGGTTAAAAAAATATATAGATTTAAACACTGAAATGAGAAAGAAAGCTGCTAATGATTTTGAGAAAGATTTTTATAAATTAATGAATAATTCAATATTTGGAAAAACTATGGAAAATATAAGAAAACGAATCGATGTAAGATTATGTTGTAATTATGATCAAGTTAAAAAATTAATTGCTAAACCTAATTTCAAATGTAGAACTATTTTTGATGAAAATTTGGTAGCTGTTCACATGAAAAAAACAAAACTATATTTTAATAAACCGATTTATGTTGGAATGAGTATACTAGATTTATCTAAACATTTAATGTATGATTTTCATTATAATGTTATGAAACCGAGATATAAAGATAATATTAAGTTATTATATATGGATACAGATAGTTTTATATATGATATTAAAACAGATGACTTTTATGAAGATATGAAGTCTATGATTGATTATTTCGATACATCTGATTATCAAGTAAATAATCTGTATAATATGTCTAGATGTAATAAAAAAGTATGAGGTAAAATGAAAGATGAAAATAACGGTGTGATTATGGAAGAATTTGTAGGTTTAAGAAGTAAAATGTATTCAATAAGATTAGAAAAGCAGAGTGTTGAAGAATATAATAATAATGAAGAAGATAAAGAAAACCATAAAAAATTTGAGACTAAGAAGTCTAAAGGAACTAAGACTAGTACCGTTAAAAACAGAATATCATTTGAAGATTATAAAGACTGTTTATTAAATAAAAACGATCAATATAGAACACAGAATTTAATTAGAAGTAAGAAACATGAATTGTATTCAATTCAAGTGAACAAGATAGCTTTATCAGCAAAAGATGATAAAAGATTTATATTAGAAGATGGTATGAATACTAGAGCTTTAGGACACTATAAAAATGTTTCTATATAAATGGATGAGTGCTTAGGTGATATTCGAGCTTTAAATTTTACAAATTCTGAAGAAATTTACTATATGACTTATCTTTGTAAAGAATTGTATGATTTATATATAAAATATGATCATACTAAAAAACTATTATCAGAAAGTTTTCAAAGGATGACTGAATTAATTGAAAAAGAAGAAAATGAAGATATTAAATTGAAAGGATTAGGAGTTTTATATGTTATTTCAAAGAATTTATTCTATTGGTCATGAATTTATAAAAAATGTTTACTAATAAATGGACAATAGACTGAGACCTAAAATGTTTGAATTAAATGATTTATATCCTAGGATATATTTTGATATAACTAAATATTGTTGCGATACAGTAACCTTTAAGTTAGTTGAATCAATAAAAAATAAAGGTATATATATATTTAAGTATGAGAAAGCTTAATCAATATATGATTTCATTTTTTAATATATTAGAAGGGTTTTGTTTATAAAACTATTTTATTAAATCATATTATCTAAAATTTTCTTAATATCTCTATAATTCAGGGGATCCTCCCTATATCATAATGTTTAGAAAATCAAAAAGATATTTTATTTATAAAAAATATTTACTAATAAATGGAAGAGTTCAATAGACTGAGAGGTTATCCTAAGACGCTTAAATTAAATGATTTATATCCTGGAAAATATGATCTGATATCATTGAAAAAAATTAAAACTAAATATGGAGATACAGTAATCGCAAAATTATATGTGGTGAATGAAGAAAAAAAGTATTACCTAACGAATAAACATGGACAACTTTCTGATGAATCAATAAATGAAATCAATAAAGGTGGTTATATATTTAAGTATTCGGGTATGATTGATGATAAATATGAATATGAATTAGAGGAAGCTTAATCATTTTTATAATATATTTTCTGAGAGTCTGAAGACAGACTTAAAAAAGAGATGGAAGGTTCTACAGATTATGAAGAATGGATGAATATATAACTAAATATGTTAAATTAGAGACCATGTATAACATATATTTATACTTTTTTTGGAGATGGTACATAACATACCATCAAAAATATAGATGTTAAAAGAAAAAAGTATATTTTATAACTCTTAAATTCAACCTAATTGATAATTATTAGTTTTAATATAATTTATTCTAAATTTTATATTTATCATAGTTTTAACTGGTTTGATAAAAGCTTCCTAGATTATGAAGAATGGGTGAATTTATAATAAACTTTACATACCTTCCACCTCAACCATAGTCATATAAAATTAATCCATTGTAAGATCTTTCAAATCTTCTTTCATTTTGATAACATTAGCTTGATTTATAGTTTTTTCCAATTTCAATTTTCTACAGTTATAATCATCAATACTTTCTTCAATAGAAATTAAATCATTACTTATACGTTTTAATCTCTTTTTTAAATCTCTTCGTTTCTCATATGATTTACGTCTTTTACATTTATTAAATCTCTTTCTGTTTGAGCTAATGAACCAACAGTATTTTTTTCTATAGATTTAAAAAAAGATTCGAATCGTGCATTTATTTTTTCATCATCTGATTCCATTCTGCTTGGAGGAGAAAGAATCAAGTTTATCACACAGTGAACCCTTTATATAGACTGCTCTTATCAGTCAGAAAGATTAGTCAGAAGGATGACGCATCACGACACCGGGAAGTGGTGTCGGAAAATAAACGCTGGAAAAAAACACCGCGAGCTGGACCTCAGACTTTTTCAACCTCGTTGAGACTGATATTTTTCAGATAGCACACAGTCGCTGGTTATTTATAAATGGATGAGTGTTTAGGTGAATGACTATATATATTTAAGTATTTCGGGTGATGATGAATATGAATTAGAGAAAGCTTAATCATTTTTATAATATATTTTATTTTCATCTAGGTTCTTTTATGGGGGGACCGTTAGTCCCCCCATTTATTTTAAAGCTTAGAGGACTTCCAAAGCTTAATCACTCAGGAATAGAAAATTTAATAAATTTAGAATACTATCAAGATGATAATTTTATGATCTATCTATTCATAAATAACTCTATAAAACGCGTCCGTAATTTACGGACGTGTTTCGTCATCAATAAGTTCCAATATATTTTGAGTCACTTTGTAATGAAGATCCTATTTTAGGATCTCTTTTAAAGTTTATTTAGAGGACTTCTATTCATTTAGAAGTCCTCTTTTTTTTCACGCATTTATCTAAAAAAAAGTTAAAATTTAGTCTAAATGTAAAAAAGGCCTTATTTAACTATAAAATCATGTTTTTAATATTAAAATGGATCGAGACCTTTTTTTTTATAAAAAAAATAAAAAATAAGCTATAAAATATAGTTTTTAGTGTATAAAGTACATGTGCGCTCATACGGGTGTATAGATACTACTATCAAATGTATGCATCAATTCATATTTTCTCTCACATTTTTTTTTCGATAGCTATCATTTCTTTATAATACATAATTGTAAATCGTAATTGATTCCTTCGAGTTTGATCATTTTCGTTCATAATAGCTCATTTTGTTCCGAGTTATTCCAATTTTTCAATGTAATTGTTTTATTCACTCGCTACATAACTTTTAGTTTCTATTCCCTTTATTCTCTCACTTTCACCAATTTCTCCAAAAAAAATTTTTCAAAATGTTTGTGTAATGCAATAAAAATGTATGTTTAAATTCTGAAAATAATTATACTTTGAGTTTTGTCTCTGACCTCCTCCCATGTTAAAAAACAAACGGCAACAGATTCATTACCACAATGCATCAATTAACACTTAAAAAATAGAGAAAAGAGAATCAAGCGTATACTTATTGATCACTCAAGCATGTCTTACTTGATAATTAAATTTTCCTAATTTACTACAGGCACACAAAATTTATCTAAAAAATGTTTTTTAATAAAAGTTCCCATTGAATTCAGTGCACGAATGTCCACAGGGTGTAAATTATAATCTCAAAAGGTGTTCAAGCAAAGATGTAGTTCTACAGCAAAACATGTGTATTCTTCAATTTTAGTGATGTATTTTATTTGTAAAGAAAAGCCTTGAATTTTAAAGAAAATTTTCATGTAATTATATGTTATGATTATCCTTTTAGTACAAAATTTTACTCACATTCCAAAATTAACTACTAAAGTTAGATTTATTTAAGCAAAATACTATGGCAAAAGAAAAAAAATTTCTTATGATTGCAATTCACGCCAGCATGAAGTACAAAATTTCTTCATTCTATGTCGTCACATATAGAAGATGCTTGCCACATGTTTTGAGCTTTAATTGTCCACTTCAGTGTTTTCCTTTAAATGTGCTTTAATTTTAGGCACTACGAATAATTTGTCAAAATGTACTTTTATGGTTTTCTCTTCATTTTCAATAATAGCATTTTTATTTCTTATGATTGTTTTTATCGTATATGGACCTGATAATTTAGGTTTAAGAGGTGCTGCAGGTATAAAATTTTTTAAATAAACAGTGTCACCAATTTTTAGTTCATATGATCTTGCAGCTTTAAAATATTTCTTTTGCGTTAGATTGGCTTCTGCCTGATTTTTGTAAACTTTTTGAATTATCTCTTGGTGTGCTTTCTTAGCTTCCTCTACAAATTGCTTAAAGGTTAAATTAGTGTATTTAGTGTCCATATGCATATCAAAAGGTGTTCTTCACGGTTGAAAAAAATTTGTGCTGGAGTATATCCTGTGATAATGTGTTTTGAGTTATTATATTCATTTTTGAACACTAGAAGTTGCTTGTCCCAGTTGAATGACTCATTAGCTAAGCATGCGATGGAATTCTTGAGTAAAAATGGCATTTTTCTAATAATCCATTGCTCATTGGTCTATATAAACTGCTGCGATGGTGGGAAATGTTCATCTCCTTCAGAAAGTCTGTAAATTCCTTAGAAGTAAACTGAGATTCATTATCCGAGATCAGAACTCTGGGAGCTCCAAATCTCCCAATATATTGCGAAAGTACATTAATTATGCTCTGTGCAGTAATTGATCTTACTGGGATTGCTTCCAGGTATCTGCTCAAGTAGTCGACAATGGTGAAAATGTAATGGTGTTGACCAGATGATCTTACAAGCTTTCCTACCAGGTCTATGGCTATTTGCTCTCCTACTTGTATGTTTTTGTTCTGTAATTGAATTTCTTGTCTTTTGATTTGTTTAGATTTAAATTTCAGGCATCTCTCACAATTTAAGCAGAAATTTTTAGTGTCTGAGAACATTCCATTCCAGAAGTACAGTCTTTTGATTTTGTTGTAAGTCTTACTTATTCCAAAATGAGCAACGTGACCAGCTTGTATGGTAATTCTTTGTAAGCTTCTTGGAATTACAATTTTTATTGCATTAGGTGCTTTGCTTTTTGCTTTTAGTTTGAATTTCAACAAATTATCATTTGAGTCAATTCTATAATTCTCATATCTTGAGTTCAATTCATTTTCTTCCAATATTTTTCTGATTTTGCTTAATTTCTTATCTTTTAATAGTTCTCTTAAATATTTTCGTGGTTTAATTTATTTTCAGTTTCAAATATATGATTAATTAATTCATTTACTGTGTTTTGTGGAAATATTTCTCTGGACATGTAATCAGCGGGGTTATCTTTTCCTTGGATGTACTTGACTTTGAATTTGAATGATTGCAGAAAAAGCAACCATCTGCTCTCTATATCATTAGCTTTTTCCAATGCTAAATGATATGATAATGCCTTTGCATCGCTTTGAATTTCAAATTCTGCACTAACCAAGTAATCCTGGAAATGTTTCACTCCCTCATAAATTGCAAGCAGTTCTCTTTTTATGCTAGGATATCTGGATTCTGAATCTCTGAGCTTTCTCGAGAAGAATTTTACAGGGTGCATTTGTCCATTATATTCTTGGGATAGAATGGCAGATACAGCCTGTAATGAGGCATCACAAATAAGAAAGAAGGGTTTTTTGAAGTTGGCATTCTTGACTATAGGCTCTTTTAAAATTATATTTTGCAGATTTTCTAGTGCTTCCTGGCATTCTTGAAACCAAATAAATGTTTTACTTTTTTTTGTTCAATTAATTAAAGGTTGTACAATACCTGCATAATTATCAATCAATGTTCTAAAATAATTAGTCATGTGTAAAAGAGTTTTAACTTGTTTAGCTGAATTTGGTACAGGAAAATTTTGAATTTTTTGAATGTTTTTGTCAGAAGGTGAATATCCTCTATTATTAATTTTGAATCCCAAGTATTCTATCTCTGACTTGAAAAGCTGCACTTTCTTTGGATCGAGGGTCAAGTTGTAAGATATCAACCTGTCGAACACTAATTGTAGGGTTTCGAGTACTTGTTGAAAAGTATCGCCTGCGACAATTATGTCGTCCAAGAAATATCTTACTCCTTTATCTCTGATATCACCCAGGCACTTATGTATTAATTTTGCAAAGTAGCTAGTGCTGTTAGCAGTACCAAAAGGAAGTCTAGTAGGTGAGAAATTACCCCACTCGGTGGTGAAGCTGAGGAGGCTTTTGTCGACATCTCTTAATTTGATTTGGAAAAAGGCACTTTTAAGGTCCAGAACACAGTAAAACATCTTGCCTGATACTTCTTGCAGTATATCGTGTATTTGGTCTACTGCAAAGTGATATTTTACTAGGTAACTATTGAGTAATCTATAATCGATCGTCATCCTAAACTTCTGATTCTCTGGTTTGTCAGATTTACTTGAATCTTTCTTTCTGATAAATAAGACGGGAAATGCTACATTGCTGGTAGTCTCCTCAATTATGCCATTCTTAAGTAAATTTTGAATTTCTTTGTATGCTATGCTCTTTAGAAAATGTGGTACTTTATATGGCTTGCATTGAATGGGATATTGATTTAGAACATGAAATTCAGGTACCACTTTATCTGTACAGCCCAAAGTGTCATAATTTTTTGAAAAGGCGGCTGAATTTTGTTTCAGCATTCTCTGTACAATTGCTTTTTGCTTCTTGTCTAAATGATCAAAATTGAAGTCCTTTGTAGAAAATTGCTCCTCTCTTAATTTTAAAATTTGTTCATGTGTTAAGGTATTGACTGTTTCAAAATTTGTATTCATTTCATTAGTTTGTGCATTATTGAGAATTTCAAAGTTTTTTGAAATCTTAGCTAATTTCATATCTTTACTAACAGTCACTGGTTTATTTGAGTTGTTATTTATAAAAATAAATAATTTGTTGTCATTATTTCTCTTAATTATACCTCTTTCTAATTCCATGTCTAAATAATTCACATAAGGTTCTATTAAAAATTCAGTGTTTGCTTTCATTGATTTCTTGCATTTGACTTCCACGATTTCTGCTGTAAAAGGTTCAAGTTTTGTTTTGCTCACCAAAGTAATTGAATTATCTGCCTTCTGTTTACTTTTAATCTGTTTTCTTGAATTCTGTTGTTTATTTGCATTTTGAATTTGACTATTACTATTTACATTTTCTCTATTCTCAATTTCTGTATTAGTTTCTGCATTCTGGTTCTTTGCAACATTTTGATTTGGAGTATATTCACAATATCTGATTTTGTCATCTACTTGGATCTTATTTACATTATTAATTTCCTCTGCTATTCCCAATTTAAATTCACAGTTTGACATAATTAATTTATTGCTGGAAATATCTAGTATAATTTTGTTTATTTTCAAAAAGTCAAATCCTAAAATCATATCATATGTGGTGTTCCAAGAGTCATTTGTTACAAAAAAAGTGTTTTTGAAATATTTCTTATTAATTTTAAATCCTAATTCTATGGCATGTCTGAATGGAATTTTTGATCCGTTAATTGCATGTATAGATACACATTTGGAAAGGTATTTGATTTTCATTCCTGGTTCTTTAATTCTTTCAAAAAGGTTATTACTTATTAAACATATTGTAGATCCTGAATCTATCATTGCATTTGCTTTAAAGTTATTTATTGAAATTTGCAGTAAAGGTAATTTGTTTACTTGCAGTAAGGTTTCATTTGTTGCACATGAAGCTATTGTTTCTTCGATGGCACTCTGTGTCTGTGTCTCCTTGTCCACATTAGCATTTTGAGTTTGTGTATGTTTATTAACATTGCATTTTTCAGTTTGTACTGATTCATTTATTTTAGTATTTCCAATTTGAATAGATTTCTTACATTTTGTTTTAAAATTATGTTTGTTGTATCTTGAATTTTGAATCTTTTTATTTTTCTGCATATTATGATATCTTACACCCATTTCACTGGAAGACAAAAGGGACGTTGAGTTAAAGTGCTCGTTTATCGCCTTCCCCTGGGAAAATCCTGTTGCTGATTGCTTTGTCTAAAAAAATGTTGTTGGTTGTTATAATTATATGCTCCTCTCCTTGAATTTTGCTGATAATTTGAATTAGATGGAAAATTTTGTTGTCGATAATTTTTATTTCTATCATTTCTCCTTTGAGAATAATTCATCTGATTGTTATTGTTCTCTCTGTAATAATTGTTTCCTCTATAATAATTATTTCTTCTATAAAAATTATTGCTCCGTCTGTATAGATGACTTCTAAATGTATTTTGAGTGCCCCTCTGTTGACTGTTTTGCTCTCTTCTCATATTTTTATAAAGGTGGCAATTAATGGTGATGTGATTCTTACCACACATTGAGCAAATGATGTTTTTATTATCTGCATTGCTGTTACTTTCGCCCGAATTTTCTTGTGTTGTGCTTTGATTCTGATTCATTGTTTTCAGAGCGTTAACCTCTGCTATTAGATTATGAATTATAAAATTTGTAGAGTCTTGCTGCTCTCTGATTTCATTTATATGTGGCCTTTCTGAAGTATTTATATTATTTATATTTTGCTCTTCCTCTAATACTTTCTCTATTGTTCTAGCAATATTTAATGCTTCTACAAATGTGGATGGTCCTCTTTTTTTTGTTTCTATTTTGACGTCATTTCTTAGTGCGTCCAAAAATTTTGTCATTTTAAGGTTATCTATGAATTTTGATATTTCTGAATCATTTTTATTAAGTGACTTTGTGTACTTTGCAGTGGCATTCTCAACTGCTTCTGCTATTTCGTTGATAGATTGTCTAGGTCCCTGAGATATTGTTTGGAATTCCTGCTGTAAATCTGCAAAATTTTGTGTCTTTTTGAATTTTAGAGTCAATTTATTTTTAAATTCCTCATAATTAATAGTACTGGCTATTTCTTGGCTATTGATAATAAATTGCAGTGCTTTGCCTGCTATTAAAGTTTTGATTATGATTAATTTGTTATTGCCGTCCCATTGGGCAATGTTAGCAATCTTTTCAAACTGTTTCAAAAAAAAAATCTATATCTTCATCTGCTTCTCCATTAAATTTCTTTAAAAGTTGCAAAAGTGACATGTTTGCTAAATTCTTATTTCCTTGCATGGAATTTACTAATTTTTGGATTTGTTGTCTAAGTTTTTTGTTTTCACACTCATTATCTTTCTTATTTTTATCGTTAGCTTCCATGTTGTCTCTATAAGTTAGTTTCAAGAGTTATCTATTTAAAGCTTGTCTTATTCTGATATCCCCCAAAATACATATAAAATAATATACACAGTTTGAAATAAAATTTGAAAATATGTTAAATAACCAATATCAAAATTTTTGCAATATCAAAGGTAAAATCAGTTTCTGCTTTTAAAGTACTTTTTTTTTTATGTCACATATATCTACACTTCTTATGTAAAATCAGTTTCTGCTTTTAAAGTACTTTTTTTTTTTTTTTTTTTATGTCACATATATCTACACTTCTTATGTAAATTTGCACGCTACCACAAATGCCGCCGTGTTCATGCGGAGTACGATCACGTTAAACATGTGGGTCCGTAAGTCCTTCCGAGAGGTTGGTGGTAAGGGAAGGAGGGTACGGTCCCTGTGGATGCCTCCCCCACTGGGTTCCGGTCTAAATTGGGTGGCACATCCCGGCCGTCCATACAGTTACCTTACACCTTTCTGGTAGGTCGGACGGTCTGGGTCTCAACAACAACTTCTTATGTAAAGTTACACAGAGCAAAAACAATTAATTTACTGCATTTATTTGATAAATGCCTAATTTCAATTCACTTTTAATAACATTTAAATCAGAGTAACTCTGCTCTGTGCAATTTTTACCATCATTTCACTTTATCTAATATTTGCATGGATTATATACGTTTAAAATGTTAAGTAATTTCATGATAAATACTTTATGCTATCACTGAGTATTGTTTCACTCTTTCTTAAATTTTACCCACTTTTTTTTATTATTATTATTTGCAACAAAAAAATTATTTAACTGGTCCACACTCTTATTGCCTGCTTAAATTATTAATTTTGACCTCATTATCATTTATTGCCTTATTAAATTTAGTTTACAATACAATTTCCTTTTAAGCCAATTTTAAAATTTCCATCAAAAATATCAGAAGGGTGCAAGTAAATTTTCTTTTTTTTTTATACCAGGTTCAAAAACTGGTCGAAAACGGCACCAAAAATATCAGAAAAGGTGCAAGTCAATTTTGAGTCCAGTCTCGACTGGTCACGAGCACCAAAAATATCAGAAAAACATCTAAAGGCCGTGGATGCTTCTGACATTTAAAAAGTGATTAAACTAAACTGTCAATACCATATACTTCATCTTAAATTATAAGGTCTGGTTTATCACTCAGAAATACTATGATCTAGTGGTAGTTCAATATTAAATACCTCATTCTCCAAATTGCTGAAATAAGAACATTAAATTAAAAATTCCAAAAATACTAGAGGCAAAAAAGACGAGTTTAAAATTGGCCAAAAAATTCATTTATTATATATATATATATGTAATTAAAATCAAACCAAAACATAGTAGACAAATGACAGTCTAATTACTTTTGAATTACACATCATTTACAAAGATGCCATAATATTATTATTAGTACCAAAGTAACCAATATTGATATACTGTTGCAATAATCATTTTAACAATGTTATGTTCTTTCTCTATTTATGGAGAATTAAATCTAAATTATGTTTTATGATATAATTACTATTACAGCTCATTTAAGTTCTTAATATAAAAGTCAATTATTAGCAATGTCTTGATGTCGAACAAATCGCTGGAATTCATCTTTAATGA